>JAFISB010000053.1:0-199956 GCA_022560015.1 Diplodia mutila | reverse complement strand
GACTTACTAGAAGTCTTCGCTATTACTCGTACGGTCTTTATAAGGGTTTCCGCTATTTTCTCGAGTACGCGGACTTACGTAGTAAGAATCGAGGCGGCCTAGTTCTTAACTTCTTTCTTATTCGTATATTCGCGGACTACGTTAATAAGGTTTAGAATAGACCCGTTCTTCTTTCGGTCGTCTTCGAGGTACGCGACCTATAGAAGATAGTCGATAGCGGCCTCGATAGCCTTAGGCGCGGTTAATAGACTCTTTCTAGGCTCGTATCGAGTCCGTTTTCCCTCGAAATAGAAGAAAATTAGTATATATCTTAATAAGATAATTCTAGAAACTACCTTTACGGGTACGCTAGCCTTCTACGAGGTAGAAAAAACTCTTATAAAGCCTCGCTTTATGCCTACGAGGGTAGGCCGGGCGGTAGTAGCCTTAAAATTAACGAAAAACGGGTTCTAAGGCCTATTCTACGCCGGCGTTAGGGTGCGTAGAGGTTCTATCGTAGAATTCTCTATCTATATATCTATCTACCCTATCTGCGGGGTAGAGAGGGGCAGCGTAGAGTTTAGAATCTAGATTTCGGGGCCTCCGGAGTCCGTTCTAAAGGGGTTTTAGTCTATTTTCTAGCTCTTTCTTAAAAGAAAACGGGTAAGAATAAGAGAGAAGATAGAAAGATAAACTAAAAGTAAATTACCGGCTTTAGTTTCGTCTAAACTAAGCCGTAAATAAAAGAAACCCGGGCGCGAGCGGGGGTTTTTCTTAATTACTTACTTCTAAGAAGTAAACGAAGTATCTAATAGGCCGGGCCTTTTTAAAAAAGAACTAGGGGGGTTTAAAGAGGGTTCGGCGTTAAGTACGTAACCTCTAGAGGTTCGAGATACGCGTAAACTCTATATAGAAGGGTAAAAAGAGGCTTTTACTAGGCTATAAAGTAGATTTATATCGTAACGAGGGGCCCGATTATAATATAAATTTATATAGTACTAGCTCTATATATTCTTCTACTCTATATGCAATTTTGGCCGAATTCGCTAAGATTTAGATGGGTAGGTAGACTGCGGAAGTCGTACTAGCTAGGGACCTTTTAGGGTACTACTTCTTCTACGTATAACGTAATAGCGCGTACGGCTACGAAGCTAAGAATCGAGATTCTAGCTAAAAAAATCGAGGGCTTTCGAACGATACTAGTCTTAGCGCGATTTTCGAGGGTCGAATTCGAAGGTACTAAAATAGCCTATAGATTAATTAATATATAAGCTTTACTAGTTTACGTATAATCTAAGTAAGAAGTATCTATTATTTAGTAAGTATATCTTACGCTATTTAAATATCTTTTCCGATCTAGCGATCGTACTAGAAGAACCTTTATAGGTCTTTAGCGAGATTAATACTAAGACTAGTAGTAATAATAGTACTCCGTCTCTAATAGTCTAAGACTCTAGAGGGACGTTAAACTAAATAAATAAATAAATAAATAGTAGTAACTATAGTCCGCCGGGTCTTAAGCTTATAGGCGCGTTTAACGTAGTATTTACTAATAATCGCGATACCCGCTAAAGCTTATTTAGCTACGTCTTTAAGGCCGCCGGCGGTATCGTATTATTTAAAAGTAGTAAGTAGAGTTTTATTATAACCTTATCTATAAAAGTAAAGTATATCGCGATAATCTACGCTATAAAAAAGACTATCTAGCTTAAAGAACTTCTTAAGAAGTTACGCTACGACCTTTTAGATACTAACGTTATTTAGCTATAAAACGATAATAAACTAGTAATTACGCTTATAAGACCCGATTACTATAATAGTAATAAAACTAAGTATATTAATATCTATTAGTACTATATTCGCGAGTAAGTTACTAATAAGAAGATCTAGCTATTATATATAAATACTAACGATATAATTACTAATAAATTAACTAAGCCGCTTATACGCGTAAAGTATAAGCGCTTTATAATTCTTTTAGGCTTAAAAAAGCTATCGTAATAGAATAATATAATATAAGTATAAACGAATATATTATAATAGTTTAAAATATCTTATAAACTATAAGATTAATACTATAAATAACGAATCGACGTTTATTATAAATAACTAGAATATATAGATATATTATAGTATAATTTAGAAGTAGTTTCCTTATAAAATATATCTTAGATAGTCGTTTCGTAATAACCTATAAGGCCTAGAGGGTGTAATCGATACCGCTAGGCGGTGCCTTAGCGATTAGGCTATAGCTAGGTTGTTTACTTCATACTCGATTAGGCTTAGCGTAGTTTGCAGGCGGGTGGTTATTACTACTACCCACCCTACTCTCTAATCGATTATCCTTTGCGTTCATCAATATTACTTGGACACTTCCAGCCGTAATACTCGTAGTATAGGTAGCGTTATTTTTAATCGGCAGTCTTTACTCCACAATATGATCGGAATGCATCTCCAGCCCTGTCGGTTATCGAGACGCTTTATTAAACCCTGTTCACAGTTGCGCGGCTTCAACTATCACAGAGAATGATATAACATAACAAAGTACCATTGCCAAGCTCAACTTTACCAAATGTTCTCAAGACTGACAGGTCGCAGGGAGCAGTCGGAACGCTACGATTTGTATCGCGAGGGCTTTGATCGAACACGTTGATTGTTGACGAGAAGGGATGTTTCGTCCAGTTTAGTCACGATTTTAACCACGAGGCATTGTGTCGAAAGGCTAAGCTTTATCTCATACTAGAAAAGCACCAAATGTACGTGGTGCCGAATATGGATCACACGAGCGCATAAATCCGCAAGTATTTCCGCTGGAGAGCCGTGCATCACAATCCAAAGGCGGGTTTGATCGTGTACTGCAAAAAGGGTCGTGGAGTACAAACCCCACAATTTTGAACACGTTCGCTGATGATTGGTCAAAGCTGCCTTGGTAGCTTCTCCGCGGATCACAGGTTCGCCGCCTTCTTCAACCGGCACATACACTTCCATTTCGGCAAGAATCATACGGTTCATAATCCCCCCAGTGCAGTAGAGTCAACATCAGCTGCAACTTCGCTGAAAAAGTCAGGAATCACCTTCGTCGGCTTCTCGAGTGATACGCACCGCAAAAGGAATGGAGTGCGTCACTGGGAGATAACCTCCCCCACCTTTGGACCTCGAATTCAGTTGCTGACAAAATGCGTTCCCCAGAACAATCACGACCGAGACTCGAGCACACGAGCCGTCGCCAGACCGAAATGTGGTGAATGAGTTTGACAGCTACGGTGAAGAGCCAGATTATCCGGAAGGGGGCCTCGCGGCATGGTCTGTTGTTGTTGGCGCATGGTGCGCAATGATACCCTCCATGGGCTTGCTCAACACCATAGGGGTGCTTCAAGCGTGGGTTGCTGAAAATCAGCTAGAGCACTACTCCGAGTCCACCGTCGGATGGATCTTCAGCATGTACGCATTCTTCCTGTACATTGGCGGAGCGCAAATCGGTAAGTGCAGGCGAACGATGCTACGGCCATACAACTGCTCACTTGCACGTAAGGTTCGGTGTTCGACAGGTACGGGGCCAAACCCCTCATAATCCCCGGTTCGATTGGCATCGTGGCATCCATGATGTGCATGAGCGTAAGCAAAGGTGCGTCTCCCTCCCGTCCCTTCAGCACACCTCTCTCCCATCGACCATACTGACCCCAACCCAGAATACTACCAATTCCTCCTCTCCTTCGGCGTCCTCGGCGGCGTCTCCGCCTCCCTCCAATTCACGCCCGCCATCTCCGCCGTCGGCCACTGGTTCCACAAGCGGCGCGCGCTCGCCACGGGCATCGCCTGCACCGCCGGCGGCAGCGGCGGCATCGCCTTCCCCTTCATCGTCCTGCAGCTTGCGCCGCGCCTCGGCTTCCCGTGGGCGCTGCGCATCATCGGCTTCATCAGCGCCCTCACGGGGCTCCTCGCCTGCCTCCTCCTCCGCACGCGCGTCCCGCCGTCGCCCCACGCGCGCGCCGCCATCGACCTGCGCGCGCTGTGGCGCGACCCGCCCTACGCCGCGACCACGCTCGCCGTCTTCCTCGTCGAGTTCGCCGTCTTCGTCCCGCTGACGTATGTCCCGTCGCACGCGGTGCGCGTCGGCGTCGCGCCCGGGCGCGCGTACCGCCTCGTCGCGCTGCTCAACGCCGGGTCGGTGCCGGGCCGCGCGCTGCCGGGGCACGTCGCCGACCGCTTCGGCCGGTTCAACGTGATGGCCGGGACGGCGGCCGTGTGCGCCGTGCTCGTCTTCGCGCTGTGGCTGCCCTGCGCGGGCGCCGCGGGCGAGCCCGCCGTCACGGCGTTCGCGGTGCTGTTCGGGTTCTGGAGCGGGGCCGCCATCAGCCTGACGCCCGTGTGCGTGGCGCAGGTGTGTCGGATCGAGGACTACGGGAAGAGGAACGGGACGACGTTCTCGCTGTCGAGCTTTGCGGCGTTGGTTGGGATTCCGATCGCGGGTGCGATATTGGGGGCGAGTGGGGGGGATTATGCGGGGTTGATATGTTTTGGCGGCGCCATGTACGCCGCGGCTATGGTTGCGTTTGTGGTGGCGAGGTTTGTTGCTGGGCCGAAGGAGGTGTGTGCTGTTTTTTGAGTGTGAGTGGTGGGTCTGCTTGGACGTGGGAACCGACACGGCGCCGGAATGGTCAAGGCATGGGAAGGAGCTTGACATTTGGCAAGCCGTGCTTGAGTCATCTTTGGGATCTTCACACCTTTTCAATACAAAAACAAGTATATGGGTGCTAACCAATGGAGCACAGCATCCGGATAGCTTGCGCCTTCGACTGAACAGGTACTGTTATACACATCGAACAAATCCTGTACTATCGTGTTAAATCTTCCAAGAAACATGCTCGCCCTCGTCGTCACGAGTGGAGGTTTTACAACTGGAAGAGAGGCGAGGTCGAGACTATTTTTGCGTAGTAGAAGGTACAGAGACATGGCCAGTCCCATCATCATCCCCTACATCTTACCCCGCAGTTGTGGCGCATCTCGGATCTCGGTCCTCAAGCCTGCCAAACCGCCGGACCGTCGATGATTTAGGAAATAGCGAATTATGTTCTTGGTCTTTCTTTCCCGCCTACTACGCGGGCTCGTTAACCGTTTGCCCCGCAAAGCATGACCCGCGAGCCGCCCGGCAACGCACCCCGGCACCGGCATTTACTCCCGCACCATTAGTCCAATAGGACCGCGAGTAGACTGTATAAAAAACCACAGCTATGGAATCCATAACCCCGAAGTCCCCCAAAGCTGCTGGAAGCATTACACCAGCTAAACCTCCCCCCCTATATCACCACCATGCACCTCCTCCCCACCATCCTCGCCATCTACGCCCTCCTCTCCCCTTCTTACTCCACCATCAGCACTCCCCCCACCGCCCCCACCCTCTCCTACCTCTACACCGCCCTCGTCGACTGCACCCCGCGCATATTCACCTTCCAAACGCCGCACGGCCTGCGCACCGCCATCCCCATCGTCGGCGGCAACTTCACCGGCCCTCGAGGACTGAGCGGCCGCATCCTCGACCTCGGCGCCGACTGGGGCACGGCGGACCCGGCGACGGGCATCTTCATGGCGGACACGCGGTACAACCTGCGGACGGATGATGGCGCCGACATCTTCATTCAGACGAGCGGCCCGAGGCAGGCGGACGGGACGTTGCATTTGAGGTTGGTGTTCGAGACGGGGGCGAGGCGGTACTATTGGTTGAACAATGTCATTGGTGAGTGGCCGAGTTGGCTGATTTTTATTGGGGATGGGTGAGGTGGTGGTTGTGGTGGTTGGGTCCGTGGATGGTTTGCTGATGACTGCGTGTGTGTATAGCTGTTGGTATCTTGCAGCGTGTTGCGGAGTATGAAGATGGGAGTTATACGTTGAGGATTGATGCGTGGAATGTATGTTGTTTTGATCTTTTTTCCCCAACTGTTGCCGGAAGAAAGAGGCTTACGCTGCTGCAGCTCGCGGGGGAGTGGACGAATACGACTTTCGTAAATGGGACGACTTACTGAACGTTGATCACACGAGATGATGACCCGCTGTCGGGGTTTGAAGGGGTGTCTGGCTCTGGACTGTTTTGCTTTTCGTGCCATCGTGCTCTCAATCGCAGACTTCCTGATGGCTTACCAAAGCGCAACTGTGGCGACGGACATGACGAGTCTGCATTATGATTTCTTGTCCGGGTAATAAGACGCCCCGTCATGGACCTACCCGGAGTCGGCTCCACGGAGGATGAAGCAGCTGAAGAGTTAGATTATTTGAGCAGCTGAATCTTTCGCCGAGAAACGCCACTCAGATCGCGTCGATGGTACACAAAGATCCAGAAGAGAAAAGAATTTGATTGTGACGTTGCGAATGCGTGCTGACTCAGAAGCGTTGGATCGAACCATGGTAATTATATTCTGCTGAGGCGCAGCAACACACCTAGATAATCTGGGAGAGATGTCACTGAACCGTATTTTGAAATTGTAGAAGCAACATTTCGCCAATGAGAGTGACACACGCCAAAGGTTCCCGACGTGGAAAGACTCTAGAACATTTCTTTTTCTCCGGCCAACTCGCTGGTCGCTATTTGGAAATAGAGTCGCCATAAACACCGAAGCTTATGACACCAAAGTATGAGACCATCACTATAGTTGACGGCAATTATGGTGATGCGCGCTTGAGGTCATGCCCGTGGATTTAGTTTTTCCATGATGCATTGAATTGGCACTAGGCGTGATGCATGACATAGGAGGCCAAGAATGTTTCAAATAGTTCAAGGCGATGATGTTCCGATGCAATACGCCGCCCCTGTCTTCGTGGAGAGCCGAAAGATGGATGGAAAGGTTGGTCAAGGGATTGGCTAACCCATATCTCCACCGGGTATGCTTGCTTTTCCCAGGATCGGGGTGAGAAGTTAGTGTAGCTACTTTGATTGGTAGAGTAATATGATTGGAAGTTATAGTGGTGTGCTCTAAGCGCCGCGGGCGGAGGAGATGCCTAGACCGTCGCATTGGTAAATCTCACCTTCCGCAACAAGCCTAGCGCGCTCCGCTATCGCCAAGCTTTCGGACCACCCCGAAGCACCACCTTATCGCATCAACCGGGAAGGTGTTCTGCCTCTGCCCCTCGAGGCTTTGTTTTGATAGAATCTTCCCCAGAACCGTCAAGCTTTTGCCCAGCTTGATCGCCATGCATGAATTCTCCGGAGAACATGGGCATTGTAGATATAAGGCTGAGGTGGGCCCAACCGCAGAACTTGAAGTTGTCTTTGGAGTGGTCGGCTTGTGACGCACGAAACGGGCCGAGGGACGGCGCCATAAGCACTCAAACTACCCGGGACCCTGTCGCCACTGAAGCCTCCGCATTGACACCCGCAATACGACCTTTAGTCGTATTTGAATGGGTGCTTGATCGCCTAATACCACAGAAGCAACGACAAGATTGGCCAAGTACTTTAAGCTTATCTCCATTAGGCAGGCACTGACGGTCCCGGATCATCATGTTCTCGCCTGAAAAGCGGCGCCAACCGACACTCCCACGCGCAGCATCGGGCATCGGAGAGGCTGAGTCGTTGTTTCGTAGACAATCCTTCTGCTCACAGCCTCCTTCTATTCCTGCTCTAACTCATACTGTACGATTCCAGATCCAATCTCCCCTATTGCTGAGGTGTTGTATGGCGATGGGGGGAAAGCCTTTAGTCGCATTCAGCCGCCAGAAGCACGCATACAACAGACGCTTGGACGGTCGATACGAGACTTCTGCGGCCGTCGGCCGTTATCTGGTGATCCCCAAGTCAAACAATCGGCCATGATGATGCTCAAGGAAGGTGGTCGCCACCCCCTTCCCTTAGGTCGTTAGCATTGGTTAGTGATGCCATCGAGGCTGCAGATGCTGTCAGTGGCTACTCTCTTACCTTCCCTTTTCGGACATCGCTTAGTTTAAGCGTTTGCTTAAGCTTGCAACCTCGGAGCATCAAGCACTGCTAAGATGGTACCTGCTCGGCGCCGAGAGCAGATATAAATTCTGGATGCCCGACACCATCAACTGGCTTTTTCTCTTCAGCAGCAATCAACATCGCTCAGCTCTCTTCTCCGGTTGTTTCCCTCTGGCCTTGTCTCTGACCCATTCCGTCTCCACCAACCAAGCCTCAAGATGCCCAGCATTTCCCAGGTCGCCCTGGCCGCGCTCCTCGCGACGGCCAGCACCGCCTCCGTCATCCCGCCGCGCATTGGCGTGCCCACCTCGGACAGCACCGGCACCGCCTCGCTCCTCCAGGTCCGCAACACCAAGCACGTCAAGAGCGGGCCCCGCGCGCTCGCCAAGGCGTACGTCAAGTACGGCATCCCCATCAGCCCGGAGCTGGAGTCGGCCCTCACCAACACCACCACCGCCGTCAAGCGCGCCACGGGCAGCGTCGTCACCACGCCGACCGAGTACGACTCGGAGTACCTGACTCCCGTCTCCATCGGCACGCCGGCGCAGGTGCTCAACCTCGACTTCGACACGGGCTCGTCGGACCTGTGGGTCTTCAGCAGCGAGACGCCCAGCAACGAGGTCAACGGGCAGGCCAAGTACGACCCGAGCAAGAGCAGCACCGCGAGCAAGCTGTCGGGCGCGACGTGGCAGATCTCGTACGGCGACGGCAGCTCCTCCAGCGGCGACGTGTGGAAGGACAAGGTCACCGTCGGCGGCCTGACCGTCACCAGCCAGGCCGTCGAGGCCGCCAAGGTCGTGTCGTCCGAGTTCACGGCCGACACAGACAACGACGGTCTGCTCGGCCTCGCGTTCAGCAGCCTCAACACCGTCTCGCCCACCCAGCAGAAGACCTTCTTCGACAACGCCAAGAGCTCGCTGACCTCGCCGCTCTTCACCGCCGACCTCAAGCACAACAAGGGTAAGCACCGATCCCCCTCCCCCCTTTCACTTCTTCATCCCGCTAACAGATACACCAGCCGGCACCTACAAATTCGGCTACATCGACACTGCCTCGTACACGGGCAGCATCACCTACGCCCCCATCTCGACCGCGAACGGGTGGTGGCAGTGGACCTCGTCCGGCTACGCCGTCGGCAGCTCGGCCTTCAAGTCGACCTCGATCAACGGCATCGCCGACACGGGCACGACGCTGCTGCTGCTGCCCGACAGCGTCGTCAGCGCCTACTACGCGCAGGTCAAGGGCGCCTCGTACAGCAACAGCCAGGCCGGCTACGTCTTCCCCTGCAGCGCGACGCTGCCGAGCTTCACCTTCGGCGTCGGCAGCGCCCGCATCGTCATCCCCGGCACCTACATCAACTACGCCCCCGTGAGCAGCTCGTCGTGCTATGGCGGCATCCAGTCCAACAGCGACATCGGCTTCACCATCTTCGGCGACGTCGCGCTCAAGGCGGCGTTTGTCGTGTTCAACGGCGGGACGAACCAGATTGGGTGGGCGGCGAAGAGCTTGTAGGTGGGATGGTGGTGGCTGGCTTTCGGGATGGTGGGGAGGGTTTTAATGAGGGAGAGCGGCAGGGAGAGAGTCCGAAAAGGAAAAGCCGGTAGCGGTGGCGAAGGAAACACAGAGAAAGTGGCTGTTTTTTTCGTTTTGTAGCGCAAAAATTTATGAGTTGGAGAACCAGACACGTCAGCGGTCATGCATTGTCGTTGTTCATTTCTTTTTTGTTTTTCAGTTTTCGTTTTTCTTATTGAAGAGCGGTATGGCCTCGGTCTTCATGCTCCAAAGCTCATTGTTATGCGTAGAGCATAAATGCAAAGATAGAGCTTGGGTAAACCTCTCTTTATGTGTGAAGACTTCGTGGTGCGTACTTGTGCTCATTAGTGCTTGCGCCGTTCTCGTGCTCTGTTGAAACATCAAAGCAGCAGCAACGAAGCGTAGCCGGAAGCTGAGATAGGTGTGAGAAAGATCTATTCACGACGAGAGCTACTAAAAGTACTGTTTATATCCAGCCACTGTGGTCTTCTCTTGCGAAAGGAAGCTCTGCCTTTTAGTCGAAGGCATCAAACCAAAAGCATTGAAGACACCTGCAGTGACTGCATCTCAAGCAGTACATCTTGCTCGGATCATTGCAGCAGCCACACCGACAGCAGGCCCACATATCCATGTTGCTTGCTTACGTTGAGTTTGCAAAGTTGAGCTGTTGAGTGAGTTTGGCAGAGTTTTGTACAGAAAGTGTTTTCTGTTGACGCTGGAGATAAGTAGCTGATAGTTTATATCGTTGTTGTGGTGAAGTGGGATGTCCATCAAGGTGCCTGGATAGATATTTATACTATTGATGAGGGGATAGTAGCTTGGTTGTGATCAAGTGAGCGCATCAAGCTGTGCTGTCGGGGGAGTGTGGTGTAAATGCATCTTCCATGGCACATGTTCATCATCAAGCATGTGAATCGTATCTTCGATCTGGCGGCATCGCTGGTCTCTGCGAATCCTACCAGAAGCGACAAGCGCACGGATGTAGGCTGTGGGAGGTCGGCAGCGAGGAGCTTCGCGGATTCCGTACCCGAGGAAGAATTTGAGCTGTACAGAAGATGCAGGCTGATTTAAATCATTGAAAGAATATCAAACGTTTGTTGTTTGACCCCACTAAGGCGGCCACCAGACCAGGGCCCAGACTTGCGTTCAGGGATCCCATGCCGGGGTGAGACTAAGTAATTTTTTTGTGCTGGAATTGCGGTGTTTGACAGGCAGTTTGACATGTGGGGAACAGAAAGAACTGTCGTTGATTTAGAAATGAGTTGTTTCAAACCTTGCATGCAACATCACACAAGGTTGTCCTGGTGAGCGAGCTTATTTCCCTCGAGGACTTGGGCTATCTCACTTTTGGAAAGCGACGCACTATTACTCTACTGAGCCAATCGGCATCATGTAGCGCTGTACTATGGCACGCTACCCGATGCTTTATTTGTTCTTGCATGCATTGGAGCAAGCAGGTCGTGGTTTGGTTGTTGAGCAATGCCAAGTCAACGCTGGTGGTCTGTTAGCGCAACTTTGCAACCGAAGGAAATGCGCGCACGATTCAACGTCGGGCATCGGCGAAAGCGCGTGTTTCGGAGGCTGTTGATCGTGGACAGAGCGTACATGTTCTTCTCCGTTGCTGCCGAGACCCTATTAAAGGAAGCAGCTCAACTACTGCAGGGCCTCCCGCACAGCTTAGCCAACCTGCCACGAGCAGCTAGTTTGTTACTGCTCCTAGCGGCATGCGGCTCCACCCGCCCACTAGCCACAACTCGGCGATGCCGATCCCCGAAGTGGCCCCAAATTGAGGCCTTCCACACGTGCGGGAAGTAGTGGAAAATATCGATGTCGGCTCCGGTGCGAAGTCATGTACCTGCAGATAAAGTAAATAGTGTTTCGGCAAACTAGTGCACGCGAGATAGCTGTCCGTTACCGGCGTGCTTGGCCGTTGAGGCATTTCAACCAACACTTTCCTTTTTTGAGCCAAGTATTTCGCTTTTGCTGACTCTCCGGCTATTGGCTATGGTTTCATGACCCGAGTGTTTGTGGATGGCCAGCTTCCGGTTTCGGCACAGTTTCGATGCATTGCCGCTCATAATGAGGCGTGGCGGTGCCGCCCAATGGGCGTCGAGAAGAGACTCGGCTTGCGGACGAGAGTGGCGAAAGTGGGCAGGTGGTGTCTGCTCATTATCCAAACCGTCCAAACAGCGCCGTTTCTGCGCCTTGTGGCCAAGCAAGCCAAGGCGAGACATGAGAACAGGAGTTGTGGCTTGTGGCAGCGTGAAACTGCTGCTCCTCCGGGGCTGGGCTCGGCTCCTGCCCGATCCTCTCTAGCTCCCGAGCCTCCTTTCCCCCCATCCATCTCGACTAACGGCCGATCATGCGAAATCCAGCATAACGCCTTCTCGCATACCCTGCCGGCCAGCCCGCTTGAAATGAAGACGCGCGCAACTCCGACCCTCATTCGCTACCTCGTCTGCTCGTCTGCTCGTCTGCTCGCCTATGCTATGGCCGAGAGGGACGCATTGCACGTGGACCCGATATAGGTAACCATCGCTCCACCTCTCCTCGCTACCAGTGCCTGTGCCTGTGCCTCAACCGGTGACTACAAATATATCCACACCCAAGCCCCTCCCCGCTCGCTGTTTGTTTTTAGCCATCCCACACTCGTTTGAGTATCCGTCGTCATGCGTTTCGCCGCCGCCGCCGCCGCCGTCGCTCTCCCGCTCGCCGTCAATGGCATCCGAATCATCCAGGGCAACGATGACGGCTGGGCCGAAAAGAACGTGCGCCTGCTGCACGATGCCCTGAACGCCGCCGGCCACAACGTCGTTCTCTCCTGCCCCGCCGACAACCAATCGGGCCGTGGTAGGTCTTCTCAACCGCCCTCCAGAAATAAAAATAAAAATAAAAATAACCATCCACTAACACTCACCACAGGTTCCCTCGACGAGGACCCCAAAGACCGCACCGACGCCTGCGAGTACGACAGCTGCCCGGCCAACAGCGGCACGCCCTCGGGTTCCAACGCCACCAACGCGCGTCTCAACTGGGTCAACTCGTACCCGGTCAGCGCCATCCGCCTCGGCATCTCCGACTTCGCGCCGCAGTTCTTCGACAACCAGGCGCCGGAGCTCGCCGTCACGGGGCCCAACGTCGGCTCGAACCTCGACATCCAGGTGCCCTTCTCGGGCACCGTCGGCTCCGCCGTCTACGCCGTCAAGCAGGGCATCCCCGCGCTCGCCTTCTCCGGGCTCAGCGGCGACCGCACGGCGTGGGACGCCGACCCGACGCCGCTGTTCGCCCGGGTCTACGCCGACCTCGCGCTGAACCTGACGACGGCCGTCGTCGACGGCGGCGCGCCGTACCTGCCCGACAACACGTTCCTCAACGTCAACATGGGCCCCGTCGACGACGCGACCTGCAACGACGCGAGCAAGTTCAAGTTCGTCCTCAGCCGCATCAACGTCAAGACGCCGTTCCTGTCGTCGCCCGACGTGAAGCGCTGCGGCCGCTCGTCGCTGCCCCGCGAGAGGGAGGTCACGAGCACCGACGGCTGCTGGGTCAGCGTGAGCGTCGGGAACGCGGCGGACAAGACGACGGCGACGGCGGATAAGCAGGCGGTGGTGATGAATAAGCTGCAGGGCTTGTTGAGCTGCTTGCCCTGAGAGGGAAGAAGGAGGGAGGAAGGGAGGGGGTGTTCTGTAATTTTTGGGCGGGTTATGTGTTTACGCTAATGACGAAATCGAACACCCTGGATGCGATTGAGATATTGATCGTTCGCAAGCGCGCCAGTTTTTAAGTGTGTGTGATGTATGCCAGAAACATCCTGCAGTCTTCGCAGAACTCGGGCTCCTTGCGATCCGTTGGGCGAAATACGCGGCTTCGGTCGGCCTTTTACATCAACCCAAGGCAGAGCATGTGATTGCTGACACCGCCTTAAAAAGACGTCGAGACCGGCGGTGTTGCGGTTTGGACAGTACGTTGAGAACACCGTCGGAATACCGCATCGGGTTAGCTTGACATCTTCACACAGCCACGTATTCACTCGACACTGCCTCTTCCATGCGGCACAGTAGCACACCATGAGTCACTTTAGCAGCCAACATAAACCTCTCGCTCCCGCTCTGACCTCGACTCCCCCACCCGCACAAACACCAAACGAACCAACCATGCCAACATCACCAACCGGCGGGGGTGCCGAGGAGGAGAGGGGGGAGGGGGCTGGGGAGGTTGAGGCGAGTGGGATGGTCGGAGGGGAGTAAGGGGATTTGGGCGAAGGTTGGGGATGGAGAAAGCGGGGAGGCGGAGGCGGTTGGGGTTTTGAGGCTTTTGGCGGAGTTTATGGTGGATGGTGAGCGGAGGGTATTGGAGATGCCGCCGATGGAGAGTGCACGGAGGACGTTGGTGCATCATTTGGCTGAGGATATGGGATTTAAAACCGAGTCTGCGGGAGGCGGAGAAGGCCGTTTTGTGATCGAGTGAAACCTATAAGACTACAATTAACGCCGCGGGATGTTTTGAAATGCTTCTGAAATCCGTCAGTTACATAAACGATACTCATATTCCAGTAAAATTTTGGACGTTGAAAAAGAGCGCATCATCCACTTCTTTACTGCTCAAACCTCACTATCGGCTTTTGGAAGCCCTTATTGATTCACTCTGGCGAGGTATTTACTATATCAACTTTTAGTAGCTTGCCGTTTGAGGATCTCCGACTATCTTTTTTTTTCCAGCACATGGACTCTGAATTAGATCCCGACTCGTGGCGAAATGCATAGTCCTACATTACGGGGTGTCTAGATAATTTGCTTAGCACCTGAGAAAGTGAATGATTGGCGCGCGTTCACTCTGAAACTTATCCGGCAACAGCGGGCCTCCTAGACAGTTCAGTTTCTTCGGGTGACGAACGAGGACAAGTCGGTGCCGGGCGGAATCCTACCGTACGATGGTACATATATGGAAGTTTGGGGTGCTGACGAGGGTGACGACGTTACCATGCAGGCATAGCAGGCTGTGGAGGTCGTAGTCACGCCTGCCTTGATGAAGCGAGGAAACGCGGAGGGTGAGCAAGTTGATGTCGAACGTGTATGACGAAGGAGAAGGTGGTGTTGTCTCTTGACGACCTTCTTTAAGTAGCGATCGACCAGTCATTGGGGCTACTTTACCAGCTGTTTTCTTTTCGTACCTTCACTTCTTACTGTAGCTTTGCTACACGCCGCCAAAGATGACTTTCATGCAAGGATTTCATTGAGTTCGATGATGAGTATTGGGGCTACTACTTCTGCTCCATTTTGTTGTAGAGTTTTAAGATATGATCGACATAAATTGCGGAAGAGCACGTGGATTGGACATTTTGCACCCCCCGCATTTCTGGTTTCCCCGCCTTGTGGATGTCATCCATTCCAGAGGGAAACAACTGCGTGGGGTCGATGGAGACCTCCTGAGTGACATCGGCACATGTTTTATGACGTTCCCTCCCAGACTTGGTCTTTACCCATTTTTCACTATAAGTATTTACGGACTATTGAGCCATCTTATTTGATGCATATAAATCAATACAGCAGCTTTGTGCAAAGGTGGATCTGCCTACACGGCCATTGTCCGCTATTCCGACTCCAGTGCGTTCCTGATCTACAATTGGCTCGGGGCTTGTAAGAAAGTGCTTTGAAATGCTCGTGCTTTGAAATACCCGGAAGCCGCACCATTTCGGGCCCGAGAGAAGCCATTGGCCGAGTAAGTGAGGGTTGTGATTGGCCTGTTCGGCTGAGCCGGAAACTCGGAATCCGAAAGCGTCCATGCCTGAGGCTTGGCTCACATGTCTGATTGCATCACCATTCTTCCTTTCGAGCACCCTTTAAAAGTTAAAAAGCCGGTATCAGCAAGGCGAGTCAAGCACAAACTCAATTTACCTCCCCTTCCATTCTATCTTCCAATCATGCCTGCCTCCAAGACGGACAATGCCGCCGGTCTGCAAGTCATCCACCAGGACCTTGCCGGCAAAAATGCTATCGTAACGTATATAGCCAAGGACACCCGGATTGAAAACAACAGCTGAGTCGTGCAATAGTGGTGCATCCCGAGGAATAGGTCGTGCAATCGCCCTCCACCTGGCCAGCCGCGGGGCGTCGATCATCGGAACATGCTCCTCACCGAAGTCCCTACACCACATCGAGAACATCAACAGTGTAGTCACCGACGCCTACAGTGATGCAGGCCTCCAACCCACCCCGAAAATCATCGGCGTGCCGGCCAACCTTCTCTCGCTTGATACGCCAAAGCTCATGCTCGACGCCGTGAAGCGCGAGTTCGGGGGTAAGCTGGACATCCTCGTCAACAACGCAGCCTACGACGAGTTCCGGCCGATCGGCCAGCTCGATGCCGAGTACGTGCAGCGGAGCCTGCTCGGTAACGTCCAGACCCTGGTCTTGTCCGTCGATTTGCTCTTCAAGGAACGCGTCTTTCAGCCGAACTCGCGCATCGTCAACATCTCGGCGGAACTGACGAGAGGCTACTTGCCGCACGAGTGAGTCACCCGTTAACCATTGCACTTTCTCCATTCATTGATCCTGGTCGTGTGTAGTTCGTTTGGCTTCTTTGCTGCAACCAAAGCGGCGATGGAGTCGTTGACGCGCACTTGGGCCGACGTCTTCGGCAAGCACCCGTCCACGGCTGGAACTACCGTCAATGCGCTGCTTGTGGGGGCTACGGACACCGAAGCGTTCTGTAAGGGTCTGTCGCCCGAACAGTCGAAGGTTGTCGTGGACCACGTTGTCGGGAGCACCTCCCTGGGAAGATTGGGGACAGCCGAGGATGCGGCGAACCTCGTCGGGCTCTTGGTGAGCGAGAAGGGGGGATGGATCACCGGTTCTGTGGTTGGTGGTGGTGGTGGCAGTGCAAAGATTCTGTAGACACCTGTTTCTGGGGTCATAGTGTCACTGCGTTGTCTGTGGCTTTCGGAACCACTATAGGTGCTCGCTATCTACTGTAGAGAATGCGATAAGCCCAAGACATTTCGGATCAGCTAGTCAGCTGAATGCACCCTTGTCCGGAAGTGCCACCGATATGTATTTCTTTTGTTCAAGTGTCACAGACGACTAATGGTACACACTGAATCAGCAAAGTAGTGGCACATGTGACCAATGTCTTGCATCAAACATACATGAGCTGAGGCTCTGTACTACTGGCATCTACATACAAGCTGGCCCAGCTTTTCGGAAACCCCTCCCTTCTCGAACCTCTCCGCTATCAACTTCTCCACCCTCACATAATGTCTTCTAAACCATACGCAAATGAAAGTTTCTCTGTATCAGCTTACCCTTTGCTTGACATCTCCCCTGTTCAATCGCTCGAACCCTCCAGTCGCGAACCACCGGAAAATGGCCAGACTTTTCAGCCTTCCCTCCGAAGAAGTGTTCAACGCTTCGGTATCGGCTTCGATGGGATAGGGACTTTGCGGCAAAATTCTCATCCTATCACACATGGAGGACCAGGCTTTCGATTCACCAGACGCCTCGGATGCTACTTGCTAATCACAAATACCGTCGCTCTGGTCCTCGTCGTTGGATCCCTCTCGGCTCTTTCATTCCTTTGGTTTGGGAATGACAGCAATAACCATTGGCGTTACATCATGATCAATGGCTGGATCGGTCAGGCAGTTACCTTGGCTGCTTTGACTATCCGCCTCGCGGTTGGAATCCAAGCTAGCACGGCAGTAGCTATGCTTGCCAGTATCTCTCTCGAGGCCAGTGATGGCGTCTACTTGGGTGAAGCACCGGCGCTATCCATTTCTCGCTACGTCAACACCGGGCCTTTCTCCACCCTCCCCGCCTTCTGGAGGAACGCAGCGAGGGCTAAAAGCAACTACACTTTTGTCACCATTGTGCTGCTCGCAATGTGTACCTTGCTTTCACAGCTCTCCTCAACTCTGCTTCTCTGGGATGTTCGGCCTGGCACTGTGCAAGGGTTTCCCCAAGCACGGAACGGACCTGTCGGGATGGGTATGCAAAACTTCATCCAGCGCTTCGAATCAACGGTCTCACGGGGAAAGAACGTCTGGCTTTCATCCCCTCAGTCTTTCCAAGCTTTTGCCGAGTGGTCAGACCTTCCTGAGACCCAATCCGATGCTGTGGCTGACACTGGCCCCGCTGTTCGTGCCTTACTCCCGGTAGGCTCAGAGTTGGAACGATCCATGACCAACGAGTTTGAGGGCACGGCTTCTCTAGTTGACGCCCGTGTGGCTTGCATACGACCCGTTATTACAGGTTGGACCTTTCGCCAGGGAAACGTGCTCAATGACCCCAGCACCCGGGGATACTTCAAAGGATTCGCTCGACCGTCAGAGCTCCCTGACGAACTGAAACAGATCCTTCGATACAACGAGACTGAACCAGGAATTTTCTTTCAGTGCCTCATTGATGACTTGGACGTTCTGAGCGATCCAATGTTCAAGACTTGCTCTATGGGCCACACAAACGGGGGCTTGATCAACAGCCTTGACCCGACTTCGAATGGCTCGATGTCACAATACATCAAGGAAGGGGCATCCCACACATCTCTTGCTTCGGAATCTCGAACAGGGTGGGTAGGTCCGAATCGTGACAGCGCCGAGCAGTGGCCAGTAGAGATGGGACACACGTTTTTGATGTTACGGTCCCAAGGCGAAACTGATAACATGCAGAACCGAGGGTGGCAGTTGCTTGTCAACAACTTTACACAAGAAGAGGATGGCGTTTGGCTCAATTTTCGGCCAAATGTGGCCAGTGATGTTCCATATGCAAAGAGCGAGCTCGGTGTAACCCTATGCTACGACTCATGGTAGCTTACCCGGGGTCAACACTCTATGAAATATGCCTGCTAACACTTTCAAGGTACAATAACGGCGCTGGCACGAACCGCCTCAAACATCTACAGGAGTTTCCAATCTCTGCTCATAGGCCCTCTAACTACTCGGAGCCATCTATAGGTTGGAATTCTGGAAGAAGAACCTTTGATACGAAAGATGTGAGGCGGCAACTTGGTGCTGGTTTAGTGTTCCCCGCAGAAAGAGGAGTGTTCACACTGGATATCGACGCACTGCGCGAATTCTTGCGCATAGCCAGTCAACAATGGTCACCTACGTACAACGTCTCTTTCAAAGACGGTAATGGATCAGCTGGTCCCCCAGGCGATGAGAATACTAATCAGCGTACAGTTCACTTGGGGCAAACCCAATGGTTCTTGAATACATCTGGCGACGTACGAACTGTGGCTGCTTCACCCAAAGCATCCAGCCTCTTCAGAGACAACGGCTACACAACGAACGAGACATACGACTTCCTCAACAGCGTCATCTGGTGGCCTTTCAAAAACAACCCCCTCGATGTCGACCACTACGAGATATACGCCCCCTGCGAGAATTGCACGTCGTACAGCACCATGACCAGCGCGACCGGCTACCGCAACAGCGTGGCCATGCAGATATTGAATCCGATCCTCAACGCCATCTTCCGCGACGTGCTCGTGGAAACGGATAATCCGGCACTCGCGTGGCAAGCGCTCATGACCACCGTAATACGCATGGCGTACTACGACTGGCTGCCGACGTTTGACAGCATCTCAGAGGTTAAGACGGTCTCGGATGTTGCGTGCCTGAGGCCGATGTATTGCATGGGGTTTCTCATCGTCATAGGGAATTTCTTTATACATTCATGTCTCATACTCATTACCACGATATACTTTGGCAGCGCAACGAAATTTTCTCTTCTCAATAACGCATGGCAAGCGGTTGCTCAGCTCAAAGGACCGGAGACCGAGAGGTTGCTAGACAGCGTCACAGCAACAGACGATAGTGAGGTGAAGCAGTGGATTACCGAGGGAGGTGAGCGAAGGAGAAGGTTCTGGATTCAAGGAGGCGAGCAGCACGGTGGGGCACGTCTATGTTAATGACAAACTGCTTCCCGCCACACTCGACTTCTGTTAGTATCTCATTTTTACCTTCAACATATAGCATTATCACGACTCTTTTTAGTAAGTGAATAGACCAACAAAGATAAAAAATATATAGCGTTACGTACTTATCCGCTCATAATTCCAACAAGATCACAAATTGAAATATCCGAAAATGATGAAAGAAGACAAAATAATCAAATTAACTTGAAAGCCACGGGACAAATGAAAGGCTTGGATAGAGGTTGTGTATTGCCGATACGCACTGCAGCCGCTTGACGCCTTGCCTCAGCCAGTGCAGTGAACAGTGAATTTTACAGCTGGCAGCCGGGGTTGAAATCTTCGGGTTCCTCCAACATCGCGATCAGCGGAACTCGAGATTCTCGACGTGATTGCCATTCAGGTTTTTCATCAACTCCCCGTCCATGACCCCACAAATCAGGCATTCTCCAATGAACTCATAGTGCTCTCCTTGCCTACGGATAGCCATGGGTGTTTTTGCGCCGAAAAGGATGCAGACCTCATCGCCTTCGCAAGCATAGAATGGCGCGAATCCAATGTATCCGTGGCGTGATACGAAGAAATTTCGGATGAAACCGTCGTCGTCCCTGTATGCCTTTGACCTCTCGAGACTGAGGATAACGGACTCGTCAGTTTCCACCCTACCGCCCGATTGCGGCCATCGGTCGGGGTGCGGATCGCCCACATAGTTCGCCAGCTTCTTGGCTGCCTGTTGATACGAGTAAGACGCGTTTGGGTACTTTCCCTCTCGGAACGGCGCCATAAGTTCCCTGATCGTTGGGCATTCCCGGTGTGGCGACTCGATGGCAGCAATCTGCAGTTCCTTGAAGCGCACACCACATGCACGTAGCGTGGGTACCTCTGATTGTTCCTTATAGTCTGCTTTGATGGATGCAGCAACAGCGGATCGCCCAGATGCGCTGAAAGTGCCTCTTAGGTTGTGATCGTAGGGTCTTTTGGTAAGGATTCCGGCTCGATGCTCCGCACTCCAATCTGGAAGCCATGACGGCCAGTCGGAGGTCTGGGACTTTTCCTGCACATGCTGCAAAAACACGAGACGCTGGCTTCCATTTCCAGACGTCGATGCCAGCCAGTACTTTGCCACGTCCAAACAAACATGCTTATCCAATGTTGTATCCTTGTAGTCTACGCTTTGGAAGACGTGTTGTTCGCGGATTGACGTCGGCCTCTCGTACGTAACGACGGTTCCGTGGGTGCCTTCCAGCTTGCGGAATTCCTGGTCTACATTGAGAAGGCTGAAGACTTTATCGCGCGGCTTCTCACAGCCCATGTGCCTGATAGCGGGTAGTAGATTCCTCAGCAAAGGCCTGAGCCGCCCCTTTTTCGAGAACTTTTGTGTTGGCTTATCCATTGCCGACCTCGCATCATCCATTTTTTGAACTAGTCTGAAGACTTGGGAATGGGATCGGGAGACTTGTGGAACGGACAACGTTTCCAATGTGGGGAAAGAACGGTCCTCGTCGGTGGATGTTCGATGCATGAATTCATTCAATGCCTGCTGCTGGGTGAGTGAGAAACGTTGGCGATGTAGATTCTCCCGAGCGATGTGACAGGCGTTGGAGAACAATTTCCATGGGATTGCGAAAGCCCCTTGCTGGACAATCTTGAGCTTCGATGCGACGCATTCCTGGAAGACCCATGCTCTTCGAAACCATGCCGTCTCAGAAATCAGTTGAAGAAACGCAATATAGTTGGCATCGTGCCATCGAGCCAACAAGGGCGCCGTACAGCCTCTGAAGCGAGGGTAGCATTCGTCGACGAACTTTTGAAGCCAGTATTCCTCAGACTCCGCCACGTTTTCGATCTTGCCGCGAGCGTGCTCTGATGGGCCATCAAAATATCGTGATACTTCCACCACGAAGTAGAAAGCCTCTTTGTTCGGCTTAGGGCCAAGCCAAATGATCGTTTTCGCAGCCTCACTGTAGATCGTGTACATCTTCTTGACTTGAGTCGCCCGCTCTTGCTCATCGTCCTGGTTAATGCATATAGCATCAATCCAAAGATAGTTGCGAATCTTTGAATCTCTCAGCTGTCGAATAGCACCGTGAAGGTTGCTTGTGATGTGCCATTCTCTTGTTTCGCGTCCGGATGGATATTCATCGAAGTGAATTTCGGCAGGTGATAGGTTGGTCAGACCAAGAAGGTGTCGCTTTTCCTTGTCTTCGCCCCAAACATAAGATAGAGCCTGGTATTGGTAGCGGGGCGCTTGCTCAAACGGAATAGACAACAAGCCAGCCTGCAGGGGAGATTGTGTGGATCCGGGGTAAAGAAGTAATAATCTCATATGGTCAGGCTCAAGAAGCTCGTACGTGAACGATCTTGTGACCTGAACCTCTTCCATCATAGACGGATTTTGATGTTGTATTGACTTGATGAGCTCTACGTGAAGGCTCAGGCGGAGTGATGTGGCTTTAAGGGGACATTGTGGACGCTCACATGCCTAGGCTGACATGGCAGTGGCTCAGCTCCCCAATATACCCCGCTTGTAAGCATTTGCGTCCCCTGTAAAACTTATCCAATCAGAACCTGTCATGAAATAATGCGTGACTATATGCTCTACTGTGGGTTCAAAGTGACAATGTGGCTGGGCGGACAGACCAAGGAATCAGCAGTATGCGAAGTAGCTGGACCAAGAGTCGTGGAAGACAAAGACAAGAGTTCCGAATTCGTGCTGATACTGTCCGTTTTTTTCTATTCTGATTTCTGGATTCGATTGTTTTTCCATCCCGGAACCTAATGTTTCTTTTTTCGTATATGTTGTATGGAAACGTTAAGAGCTGCTGCTTGGCTGACACTCACATGTCCCGCTTAGGGAGCTTCCCCACCCGGCCTGCTGCATGGTTTGTAAGCGTGCGTTGATTAGAGTGCACACAAATGGTGCAACTTTTCTTTGCTTATTATGCAAGCCACGCTCACCGGATGCTGGGCTGCGCTCACGCCATGAATCTCACTACCTCTGCACCAGTAACGCCGCCAGCCTCCATAAGAAACAAGACGTTAAGCCACGCATGCAAGCCCATCATGTAGGTCGGGAGGTCTGCAACAAGTATCCGTTTCTCTGAACGCAAAGCTTACTAAGTTTACAAGAGGCGCCGCACCGCCGTTCAAACGGCAGCTCCGGGTCATTGCGGCGTGCGGAGGTTCTGATTGGCCCGCTCCAGCCCCGGATTGACAAGAAATTGGGCGGGTAGCAGAGCTGATCTCAGATACATGTACCTGAAGCCATATATACTGCCTTTTACTTTTATTCTTTTACCCTCAAAGAAGCCTACAGAACGGTGGTGCTGTATGTAATGTCCCACTTCTCACAACATCAGTACTGCTACCACCATCAAGCTCACAAGCTTCCGCAAATATCGGACTGCTATGTGTTAGAGTGTCGGCATTCATCTCATGCGCCTCAATTGTTGCCTAAGCCTTTCCAAGAACTTCTCGACGCTGCCGGCGCTGCCGGTCCGAGAGGTAGTGATGCCTGTACTGGGGGCGTTCTCCGCACCAGTGGTGACGCGCATGGCGTGGTTGGTGACTTCTCTCGAAGCGGGTGGATACTTGCGCGGAGGTGGTGTTGGCGGCACCCAGGACTGTGGCGATGGCGGTGATGTACCGCATGGCGTTTATACCTCTGTTCAGAGTGAACACAGGTACAACGTCCGACCCAGGACCTAATAGCACCTCCTTTTAGTTCTATACAGAAAAATGGCGCAGCTATCACGTTACTGCCTCGGCTTGGCTTCATTGAAGAACGCTTGGCAATTTATCCGCAGGAACTTGAACCCACGTTTGAAGAGCATTGGACACGTAATGACAGACGACTCAATTCGTCATTGTACAGACAAGTGAAAAATAAGTGTGAGGGTATTTATATGGTCATGGGCAGTTGGGGCTACACTCGTTGTGTTTTTGTGTAAGGCATTGACGACGCGGCTACAACGCGGCTACGACGCAGCTGCGACAGATGAAATCACATCTTCGCCGAACCGAACTTGAAGCGCGCAACATACTCTACTTTAAGCTCCACCATTTATTCCAATGAGGCTTATATAAGAGCGCGGCTCAAGCCGACTGATACTAGCATCTTCAAAATGCCTCTATGAAAATACCCACAGCTGGATCTATCCTGCGTTGGGTTATCTCCGTTTCGTCGATCGCTACTTGATATATCAAGTACTATGAGCATCCGGAGTAAACCACTGTGTCAGGAAAAAGTCCCGAATTCCGTGCGGGGTTGGCCTCAGGTGGAGAAACGCCAAGTGCGGACGGACCGATATCTATTCTATATAACCAGACGTACTGGCCTGGATTTTGGTACATCTAACAAGAATATGGCGCCTGTTACGTCTGTAGCTCTTTCTAGTGGCCTGTCGGCTACAAGGGGTTTACATACGCGAATCCAAAGGTACGTGAACCAGAAACCTCCCAAGACAGCACTGACTCTCCGTATAGCTTGACTCCTTCGAATGCCAGCAATAATGTCAACTGGCATCTCCCCGTTGAGTCTTGGGATACGCATGTGCACGTGTTCGACACGAATTACCCTTACTCTCCTGATCGGCAATACACGCCAGCCTCAGCGACATACGACAAGCTACTGGCGTTCAATGACAACCTTACCGTAACGAATTCAACTGAAAACATCGTGCTTGTCCAGCCATCATCTTACGGAATCGACAATTCCCTGATCATGGACCTCCTCCGCAACCATTCTGCTTCTCAACAAGACAACTTGCTTCGCGCCATTGCCGTCATCAATCCAGACAATGTGACGGATGAAGAACTGCAGGAGATGAATGCACTCGGCGTCAGGGGCGTTCGCATCAACACCCAGGGAGCTGATTCTGAAGAGACTGCAAAGGCGCTTCGTAAAAACATTACGGCAGCAGTGGAAAGAGTCAAGGGTTTCAACAATTGGAAATGTCAGCTGCTGGTCTCCGGGGTCAGCTGGGACTGTGAGTAGCCCGATCGTAATACTACTTCGGTGGTACTGATCCGATATCTCCAGATATCCACGACGTTGTCCGTGATCTCCCCATCCCGGTCATTGCAGATCACCAGGGCGGAATGGAAGGCCTCACGAAGCTTGCGAATGGTAGTACCGATGTGACTGAACAACCAGGCTTCGCATCCCTTATGGATCTGGCCAAGCGTGAAAAGGTCTTTGTCAAGATATCTGCGCTGTACCGCTCGTCGAAGCTTACCGAGGGTGGCTATGACGATGTGGAGCAGCTTGTCAAAGTCTTCGCCCTGGAAGTCCCGCAGCAGCTCGTCTGGGGCTCGGATTGGCCTCACACTGGGTCGAACCGCAGCGAAGCGACGAAATATGTGCCGGAACCTTTTCGGAAGGTTGACGACGAGGCTGTTTCGAAGAATATCAGAAAATGGGTCGGGCCTGACATATGGCACCAGATGACGGTTGTCACTCCAGGGAAACTGTACCTTTGAATACTACCGCACCCGAAGACAACTCTTCCACGGGTTGGGACATGGATTGTAATGTTAAGAGACCGGAGAACGGATACATTGACCAATCGAAACCTCCGCACGCCGCAGTCACCCGGCGAGCGCTCTACGGTACGCGCAGGACTTATGTAGCAGGATTTCGTTCGACACTGCTGTTGAAACAGAGAATGAGGAGAGTGCGGCGATATTTCACTCATCATCCTTTCGCTTGTGGTTACCTCTCGGCTTCGGCTTCGGCTGAGGACTTTGTACGGGCTCGTCTGTGAAATCCGACCATATATGTCTCGTGTATGTGCAGGGTAGAGACACGGCATCCTATAATCCTTCAATAGTGGAGACAGTTGGACTTTTAACACCCTGCCGTTGATTGTGAAGGGTATCGGGGCTAAAAAGGCAACGTATTTTTTACCAGTAACGGCCCCCACCCTTTCGCTACACCCCATCTTGTCTGTACTCGTCAGCTACGGGGATTATGCGGCATTACCCGATAAGCAAGAATACCGAAGGAGTCGATGTGATCGGCATAGCATTTTAAAAGCGGCCTCCCACCCACAGCATGGACTCCTCGTCGTATCTTTGAACCGACCATGCCGTCAACATCAGACGCAGTACTCCCAATGGCCTCCGGTCCACCTGCCTCACAAAACCAAGGCTCAGCCATTCCATCAGGCCCAGCCGTCGTACCAGATGACCATCCAGCTTCTCTTCGCGAATCCGAGGGCTCTGAGGTGGAGCTCGACGAGTACTTCGACAACGCCAGCATGGACAGGCTTATCCAAGGACTCAAGAGCGCCGGCTTGCTGCCGCATCACGAAGCACCGAGCAAACTGTGCCGCTACTGCGCAAATCTGACGTACAATGACATGCGCGGCCCTGTAGGGTGCGACCACACCCCGAACGTGTGGACGCTTCTTCAATCTGCGGACGAATGCGAGCTTTGTGCCCGAGTCGTGGAAGAGATGGCCGCGTGGACGAGGCAGTGGCGCGAAGGCCCATCCGAAACCAAGGATCCTGGAAGCAGGCGGAGGGAAGAGTTTGAATCTCACCTAACGTCCGCCGGGATCGGGAGAGATGAGCCTCGGCCGGTGAAGGTGATATTTTCCGAGTCTGTCGGGGACGTTATTTATTTCCAGGTGGACGCGATCAAGTATAAAGGGGACTTGGATAGATGGAGAGATCTTGCCTCATTGCAAGTATTTGCTGACTCCAGTATGTTCTTTTCTCATTACTTCCATTGTGCATGAAGGATCGTTCGCTTACGCTGACAGGGAATCATACGAGGGCCCTGCATTGGAAAATGCCAAGGGGCGGGGATTCCGTCCCGCTCAGGCTCTTGCTTACAGAAAAGCCAGATCTCGCTATCCTTTCAGTCCTTGTCAAGAAATGGATGGGGCTCTGTCGACGGAACCACCACGAGTGCAATTTTCCGGGTCAAAAAGACACCAGTTCACAGCTACCCACCAGGGTTGTTGATCTCAGAGAAGTGAAATCCAAGGGAAAGGTGCGTGTATGGCATACACAAGGATCCTGGGGACGCTACATTGCTCTGAGCCATTGCTGGGGCGGCAAGCAGCCGGTCAAGACAGAACGCGGAAATCTACGCCAAAGGATCGAGGGGTTTCCCTGCACCGATTTGCCCCCGCTGTTCCGAGATGCAGTCGATACGGCTCTGGCGCTCGGGATCGACTACATCTGGATCGACTCCTTGTGCATCGTCCAAGATGACAGAGACGATTGGGCGACCGAGGCGGCAAAAATGGCGGATGTCTACATGAACTCGTATCTCACCATCGCCGCATCGGTAGCGCCCAATAGCTCTGGGCGCTTGCTTGGCCCAAGAAAACCAACACCCAAGGCCGTCCGGATCCCGCAAAGCACAGCCGATGACACGGAGGAGCAGTGGTCCCTCTACGTGGAGAACCAACGAGAGTATTCTGAAGTGGATCACGTACAACAGCGTTCTTTCCTGAGCGATGCCCATGAATCGCCGTTGAACAAGCGGGCCTGGGTGCTGCAGGAACGCATCCTGTCACCCCGGACTCTGCACTTCACCGAAACGCAGGTGTACTGGGAATGCTGGCGCGACGTCCAGTACGAAAACCTTGACTCCGAGGCGGAATACCACAAAAACGACACATTTCCAGAATCTCTGTCGCCATGCACTGCCGGAGGAAAGCCTGTTTTCGGTGACTACCTGGCTCAGTGGTTGAAGGTCGTCGAAACGTACACCGGTTGCAAGTTGACGTTTGCGTCTGACAAGTTGGTTGCGATATCTGGACTCGTGGACCGCGTCGGAGCAGGAAGCACTTACCCGTTCTTCAAGGGTGTTTTCCTTGAAAGCTTACATCGACAGTTGCTGTGGGTAGTGGGAGACAACTCTCGCTCTGAATTCCTGCCTGAAGCTGGAGCACCAAGCTGGAGCTGGGCAAGCAGAGATGGGCAGGTTCACTTTGTCGAAGTTCCAGGCCTTACCCCACATCATTCAACCCGTATTGCTCGGCGTGAGAATTCGGGTGACCAGTTGATGAACTTGAGAGCCGACCTTCACACTCTGGACGAAAGCGTTCTCGTCGGAAAGTTGAGGAAAAAGGAATACGGAGGGTCCCGTCCAAAAAAGAAAATAGCTTCCAATCGGCTTGTGACCAAAGACAGTGTCACCCGTTGGCGATATCTACTCGAGGACAGCAATAGTGCACAAGAGTACGACAATGCTGCAGAAGAGGACAGCAATGCTGCAGAAGAGGACAGCAATGCTGCACAAGAGGACAGCAATGCTGCACAAGAGGATGTCAACACCACACAAGAGGACGGCAATACCGATTATGCGGTCGAAAGTACTGATTATGACGACGCCCGGAGCGAGAGCACTACCGACTCTTTTTTCCCCCACTTTACTGGTTACGAGGACGACAGCCTGCTCGAAGACGACACTGCCGCAGCGGCCATACTTGATCGCGAGACGGGAGATGAGCTGGACCTCAATGCCATCTTCTGGGTTTTGGTTGGACACAACCGGTATGCACTCTCCGAATGTGATTCACTAGTGCTATCGCTGACATGAAAATAGGGTGGAGGAGAGAGATGAGCACTACTGTTTACTCGTGCGGGAAGTTGAAGAGTCAAAGTACGTGCGGGTGGGGATCGCTCTCCTATTTGACGACAAATGGCTTCATCTGCACCAGAGCGATGTTACGATAGTCTGAGCAGGAGCAGTCAGTCTCTCTCGTGCTATTTGATTGCACAAAATTTGGTTCTTCTTTCTTACTCTGTTCGTCGCATCATCTTTGAGCGCTGCCAGGACTGATGGGGTGCGCAAGGTTGTTTAACCTTCGCCCATCACGTATGTTGCGTCACTTTTCAATTCGTAGTCGTTATTCCATTAGGTCAAGCGGTGGAAGTACATATGTTTGAACTTTCGGGGTGTGCTTGTTTTGCCCAAAAGGAACGGAAACAAACAGAACTCCGTGACTCGCCTCCTTCCAGGGCCTAATCTATGCATTCGGATCATTCGTCTCCACACCATCGTAGTTGTTCGACTGAGACAACTTCTCCCAGGGAGCGAACACATTCTTGCTCTCTTTCAAGACATCTTTCAAGCCGGGGAAGTGCCGTCCGAGTACATCTTTCATGTCCGTGTACTGAACCCAGTGGAGGCCCTCTTTGGTGTAGGTGTCCGTGTTCCACTGGCCAGCGATGAAACGGTCACTCTTCAAGCGCCTGCTGGCCATGAGAATGAAGATGCGGAAGGCGGTATCACTGAACCCGAAGCCCTTTGGCAGCGGTTCGCATTGCGAGCCGACCAAGGCATCCACCAGTTCGATATCACCGTTATATAGTTCGGACAACTCTTTTGCTAGGGCTTTATCGCCGCCCGTCAGCTGATCGAAGGTTTTCGGGGCAGACATACGCAGAAGCCGCCGGAATTCATTATAGCGAGGAACGCCACGCTCACGGTCTCGGAGGATATCGACGGTGGCCATGTCGCGATGTAAGCCATCGGGGGTTGTAAGGTTCCGCAGGAAATCGGGGTAGTTTTTGTGGGTGATGGCTCCCGGGTAGTTGATGCCAAAGGAATAAAAGGCATCCGTGAAAGAAAGCCCATCATCAAAAGGTCTGCGGGCGTGTGCGAAGGTCAGATCCTCGGTTGGGACGCTCTCTTGGTGCTCACCGCTGCTGGCATCAAAGAAAGCAATTTTGTCTACAACTTGGCATTAGCGAAGATACGTGATGGGGCTCAAGTTCAGAGCATACCTGGTATGAGAGAGTGCATCCTGTACACGGACACGAATTCTTCAGTCAACGAGTATGGCGCACTGTGGTGGTTGACCGTCGAGCCAGGAATGCCGCTGATAGCCTCACTCGTTTTTGAGAGTCGACCGACGAGCTTATTCAGAGTCTCTCCGGCAAGGCCCCACCAGTTCGCATTCATAGCGATTTTCAGTGCAGGATGCGCCAGGATTGCTGGAGTCCACTCTACCGTGTGAATCTTCGCCATCAATGCGGAGTTGACCAAGCGAGCTTTGTCGAAGATCTGGTCCCTGCAATCATAGTCAGAATAGATCAATCGGAGACTTCTCTGTAGACTCACCCTGTCCAGTCGGGGTATGCCTTTCGCAGCGTCTCGCAGATAGCATTGTGCTCCATCGCAAACAGCGTGTGCAGCATTTCGATCCCAGTCCACCAGTTGTTCGAGAAGCCGGTCTCGACGTCACCGTACTTGTCGCGTGGTAGAACATATCCTCCCTGGATAGGAACCAGCTTCAACTTCCCGTCCACACTATCGCCACGTAACTTTCTCGTCACTTCTTCCGTTGGGCCGTAGATCTGTGAGCCGTCCCACCACGCAGTCTCGATGTTTTTGTACCCCGGGCATTTGACGTCGGAGGTGTCGAGTATCTCATCCGGTTTCGTCCGCGGCAACTTCATCTTTCCGCCCAACCATTCGTTCCCGGGAGGAAGAGGGACATCGAAAGAATCATCGCTCTATGCCGTATCTGCAGTCAGCATGTGGCATTCGGCACGCAACACAGTTGAGTCTCATACGTACCGCTTCGTGGAAGAACCAGTCGTGGGTCTGAAACTGAATCCAGGCCGCCGCGAGTAGATTCAAGGACGTGGCAGGCTTGAAGCCGCCAGGCTCTCGGGCCATGATGCGCTCGCTGAGAAGTCTGGGATTCGGCGTCCACAGTTCCTCTTCACTGGGCTTCTCCGTGAACTTCCGAGGAAAGTTCCGTCCGAAGCGCATGCACCTGCTGCCCATGCGCGGCTGGTCCAATGAGTTGAACTTTCCATCCGAATTGCGAGCATGCAGGAACCTCTTGTCCGTGAGTGGTGTGTCCACGGTGTTCCCTTGAGCGGCCGGCGATGCGTAACCGTCATGGAGGTTGTATTGGCGCATCTCGATGCGCAACGCATCGAGGTTCAACGCACCGATCAAGCCGGGCAGCTTGTGCCATGGTATGACTTTGTTGACCAACTGGAACGTCTTCACAATCAACCGCTCCAGAAAGGAGGGATGGTATTCAGGGCCGTCCATTGTTGGCTTGTGGAAACGAGATGGGATTTAATCCATGAGATTGAGTTCGCTGGCCAGTCCACCCTTCCTGACCTCTAGGGAGGCTTATATATTTTGTTGTGCGAAACCCAGGCGTTCTTTCCAGTTCCGCCGCATCACATGCGCTTACATCTGTCTTTGTTCTCCAGGTGTCACAAGGCTGGGCTGAAGCCGCATGCAGAGCATTAATATTAGCCTTCCGTTTTGTGGCTTATGTTTCGGATGCTGTCAGCAAGCCATTGGCGGCCTTAGCTGAGCCTTGTATAGGGTGGTCTTCTACCCAGGCCAGTCAGCGCACGACGATAGTTCCCGCGGGTCGTGTGTGCGGCTGAATGGTCATTGTTCCCGCACAAGGCGCCATTTTCTCCAGTGGTTCCCCGCACTTTGTGAGACGGGAGCCTTATGGGTCGATTGAACATCAGTTTCAGCTCAGGAAAGCGGCTTCATGCTGCGGTCAGCCCTGCGCCTGTGACGGAACGCCAAATTTCTGATCACATTGCGCTTTTGTCACGTTTCAGCAGATGCAGTGTTCCTGTACGGCTCTCTTTTCGCGTCATACCCACAAACGCATTGTTATGTACCCATGAATAGCATTTGGCCTCGCTCCTGGTTGTGCACACCTGTGTTCAAACTGAGCATAATGTGCCTTTTTCGCAGAATGAACGCTGCTCTGCATGACTTCAACTGTCTCCTTGACACGCCACATCATCCATCTTTGTGAGACTTTGCACCTGTTATTCAGACAACACGAGGACGTCTTCAAGATACACCATCAGACAGTGGTCTGATCTTTTGAGGTTTTAGACATGACCACAAAAAAGAGTGAGCAGCTTTTCTCCCATACTTGCGAGAATCATATACAGCCAATAGGTTGCTTGAGCTGATGCCGGCAGGAGATCCTCGCTCACAAACCTTCGCAATCACACTAGACATTACCTCAGGTGATATCCCTTCTCATGAAGACCGTCTTGATATCCCAAACTTTGCCCTCGCTGTCTGGCTCCTGATAGTAGTTCTGCACCACTTTGATCTCACGGTATCCTCTCCGCGCATACCATTCGTGATTGCTCATCTGTTCGGGTGTTAATAAACGAAGCTGCCGCGGCACCGACCGCAACTCCTGGATAGTCTCACCTTGCGCGGTTCCAGCCCCTTGGCTGTGAAGAACTCGGTATTGCTCACTTGATCATCCACGTGCACCGTGTCGAGAGCAAGTACTTTGGCATAGAGCGGCTCTTCGATGGCCATGGTTTCGATCATGTCCATAGCCGCCCTCCCGACGCCTTTGTTCTGGAGCACGTTGGAAATGTAAAAGGTTTTGATCCAGTAGACGCCGGTGTTGGGTAAGTCCAGATTCAGGTGGTCTGCGTCGGAATTTCCTTCGTCAATGGAGATGTGCCCGATTGGATGGATCTCGGCCAGGGAAGGACTTCTGGGAACGCCTCGGAATGAAGAGGCGGTATCCCGCAAGGCATCCTTTTCCTGTTGAGAAGTCAGAGGAATACCGGGTACTGAGCTGAATGGCTTTTTCACGGACCTTTGGGCATGCAGTTCGATGGAGGCGAAGCTTTTCGTCCGCCTCGGGATCGCCGGGTGAAAAGCACTAATCAGGTTTTCGTCAGGCGATTGCAACTCAAGACTTCGGCAAGTTGTTCAAACGGCGGATGGCGAGTCTTAACTCCCATCTGTATAACTAACTTACGATCCAATAGAGGCACTTGACACCGGCCCTTTGCTCGTCGCGCCATTTTGGCGTGACCCTCACCGAATGCCATCCGCACTGCAGCCTCTGCTCGAATAGTCTCTGCACATGGTCGGGGGACTCGGGATCCCACGGGATGAGCTGTACTTTGGACTTTGATATCATGATGATCGGCAAGGTTTCTGATCTTCGATAGTGGGCTGCGCTTGTCACATTGTCTTAAGTACCTCGCATATCGAGTAATGAGTCATTATTGATTAGGCGAGGCGGGGTTCATGATCCTGCGCGCCCTTTGGCACGCAGCCTGACTCTCCTTCAAGAGTGGGGGTCCAACGGATTGCTATTTAGATTGAAAGGGTGGAATCGAGGCGATTCGACACCATACGTAAACTCTCCATCATTCCACCGTTACTTCTTTCCACGCAGTCCGAGTTAGCATCCGCATGTCGCAGCGACTTTTTCTGTGAGTCGATGCGATTTTGGTCTATCACCAGTCTCCCCTCCCCTTGTTCGTAGGATCCGTCATCGTCGCGTTGGGAACCGCCACTGGCGCCTCGGATAAAGTCCCAGGCACTCTCGGAGGATCCCCTCTTCTCAGAATAATCGTTCCATTGTCACAGGCAGTTTCTCAACTTATTCATGAGAACATGGATACCAATCTCGAGACTCTCCGCCAGTGGTACGAAGAGTACCTGGCCTTAGAAGTTGATGTTTTCGTTCCACTGAAAGAATGCGCAACCATCCAAACTGTCAACTCGGACGAGTTGACAGAGGATATGGTGGAAAAGCGCATTCGTGCCGCCACGTCGGGGTGTCGCGTGACGCGAGGATTCTGCACCACATGTCAGCATCTTCTGAACAGTTGGCCAGACTTGAGAGATGACCCAGAAGGTAATCGGAAACATGTCGTTGCGCGGACCTTCCGCACCATTCAACTCGAGGCCTCAATGCGCAATGGATGCGTGTTCTGCGCCTTCCTCGTTCAGCGACTCAAAGACTGCAAGTTATTCCACACCTTCCGGAACATTGAAGCGCGCTTCGAGCGTCTTGGTGAGGGTGCGACAGCTTCGTTGTCCGTCCAAAACTGGTCAGCTGATGGTTCTACCCAAACACTCTGGCTCAACCCTCCAGGAAAAGTATGCACAGATTGCGCCTATGATGGGGCATACTGGACAGAGTTCCATAGTGGGCTCATCCCGGAGCAAGGTGTGATTCCCTGGCGATATTGAGCAAAGCTAAACTTCCAAAGGCGAGATCTTCACGGAACCCCCCGGTGTGTTTAATCTTGCAAAAACATGGCTGAACCTCTGCTCTCGCAATCACGACACCTGCAAGAGCAACAGTCAGGCAATGCCACCAACGAGGCTGATCTCGGTTGCAAGCGATGTACCCAGATTAGCCCTCACCAAAGACATGGCAACAAAGCCTCCATACGCTACTCTGAGTCACTGCTGGGGAGGCAAGGATTTCTTGAAACTCACCCGAGGAAAGCTGGAGTCATTCATGTCAGCCATACCAACCTCCCGTCTGCCGCAAACCTTCAAGGACGCCATTGAAGTCACACGGAGCTTAGGTATCGAGTTCCTATGGATCGATTCGTTGTGCATCATCCAAGACGACGATAGTGACTGGGATAAAGAGGCGGCTATCATGGGGTCGGTGTACGGCAACTCATTCATCAACATAGCGGCCTCCTCCGCCATCGATGCCACTCGTGGATGCTTCACCAAGCCAACACACTTCATAGATGGATTCCGAGCAAAAGTCACCACCCTTGGCGTACAGAAGGTACGGCAGTTTCGGGCGGAAGACATTTACGAAGAGAATTCACTCCGAACGCATCTGGCGACAAGGGCGTGGACGTTGCAAGAGAAGTTGTTACCGCCCCGAACGCTGCATCTGGGAGATCGCGGTGCGTTTTGGGAATACAGATCCGTGATCGCGTCCGAATGCTTCCCCGATGGGCTCTCGCACATCACCGGGCCCTCTGAAATAGGCCTTGTTTGTCAGAATACATTCACCCGATCATTGTCCTGGGCCGAGATCGTGCAGCTATATTCTGCCGCGCACTTGACCTTTGACAAAGACAAACTCCCCGCCCTTTCTGGGGTCGCGCAACTCCATCACGGCAGGACCGGTGATCGGTATTTCGCTGGATTGTGGAGAACAAACATTGAACCTCAGCTTTGCTGGACGGCCGATGAAGTACCAGTCAAACGACCCTCTCCGCATGCTCCGACGTGGTCCTGGGCTTCCGTCAACGGAAAGGTCGATTTACAGAGCCAGATATCTGGTTACTCGCACGAGTATGGGTACGCTCATGTTTTGGAGGCCAACGTGACACTCGCTGGATGCGATGCATTTGGAGAAGTCAGCAGCGGAGTCATCCGGCTCTGCTTCTCCTCCATGCTAGCCGGCAAACCTGGTCATATCTCACCATCTGGAGAGCAATCCGTTCTCGTCAAATATGGTGAAGAAGAGGGAGTCTTCCCTTTTTCAAAAGACTGTTCAGATGACTGTTGTTTTGGAACGGGTGATACAGTCTACTTCCTACCAATCCTCGGCGGAAAGACCGGGTCCTTAGAGTACGTGAATGAGGGTCAAATACCCGAATTGATGATCCAAGGGATTGTGCTCCGAAAGAGTGACCAAAACGTTGAATGGTTCCACCGAGTTGCATCTTTCAGATATTGGGGAGATGCCGCATCTTGGCGAGACATAACACATGACTATTACCAGCCATTCCGAAGAATGCAACAGAAGTATGGGGGCATTACAGCGATGGCAGTATGCGCCGAAAATACCTTCAGATCTGACTATCCAGAGGAACCCTACGTGATAATGATCGTTTAGCAGGATACGGCAGCTCCGTTCGGGTGACTTGGGTATTGGTGCTCACAATACTATCTCTGGCAATAGTAGTAGTGGACGCAACGTTGAACATGTCCTCAAACCGCAGTCATGTGTTGCATACATCCAACCAGAGGTCCATCGAATCTTTCACAATGCCGATGCCCCCGCAGTAAGGTAAGTACCTTCTCAGGTGAGTTTTGTCATTTTGGGACGGGAAGTGAGATGCTGCTAAGCTCGCGTTCAAAGGAAGATGATGTCTCTGAGATTCCCGAGCCAAACGTTACCCCACGTGCCCACTTAAAGCCAAAATTCCGGAGCGGAAGAGGAGAAAAATAGCCTCACGCTAATCTAAAATAGGAAGCCAAGACACATGTACCGTGTGGGGAAGACGGGCGCTACGGAAGACAGGCCGCGTGTGCGCCGGAAACCAGTAAAGAAAGGTTCGTCTGCAATTAAGCTAGAGAAAATGTGTAGACACTAGGGTTCGTCAAGTTTAGTCCACATGCACGTCAACACGTAGGCAGGCGACAGCATGGACTGCTTATAGGTGTAAATATGTGGAATAAGCTATGACTGCGATGCTGATAAATGGGGTCATTACAAGGTGCATTATTGTGGCGTACATAGCCGGGAACAACAGGCCCAGCCAAAATTGTCTGCCGAGCGCGCCCTCCCTTCTACCCGGATTACCACCTTTCACCGCGAAACCAATTTCCTTTCCGTCCGGAAAATGTCTCCGATCATACACTGTGTTCGCCATGCCCAAGCATACCACAACCTAGTGGCCTATGACCAAATTGCTCCCTTGGACCCTACACTCACCGACTATGGCAGGCAACAATGTGCCGAACTTCACGAAGCGTTTCCCCACCACGATCGTATCACTGCCATTGTCGCTTCACCCTTGAAACGAACGGTCTGGACCGCCCTCCACGCATTCAATTCCGTAATCGCAAGCCGTGGCATCAAAGTCATCGCGCTCCCGGAGATTCAAGAGAACAGCGACTTACCCTGCGATACCGGAAGCGACAAGACGGAGCTGGAACGCGAGTTCTCGGGCCAGCCAACGGACTTGAGCCTGGTGATAGAAGGTTGGAACAGCAAAAAGGGCCCATGGGCTCCGGAACATGACGCGATCGCGGAACGGTGCAGAGTCGCACGTGTCTGGCTGAGAGATTTGGCGGGCGAGGAGGGCGAAGTTGTGGTCGTAACTCACGGTGGGCTCCTGCACAGTTTCACCGAGGATTGGTCGGACTTTGATAGGCACGACGGTAAGCCATCGTCTCAGGTCTATGACATAATCGGAACCGCTTGCTGATTAAGTCCACGCTGAAGGCACGGCATGGGCCAACATGGAGTTCAGGAGCTACACCTTCGTCCCCAATGGCAGCAGCGAACAGGCACCTCTCGTCGAGACTGATGATTCCCTCGAGCGCCGCCGAGGTACTCGGTTGACTAATGAGGACCAACTACAACTGAAAGCGAGAGCTGAATCGGCGTGGGCTGCAGTGGGGTACCAGCTCCCAAGCAAAGGTGTCGTATGAGATACCGTCATGAATATTTTTCAGAGTGGAGGGTTTCTCATGTAGTGATGCCTGAACAGCAGGGATGTGCAAAGGGGTAGAAGCTGTAAAGCCGTACACATTCTTCCCAGAAACATGTTTCAGAATCTCATGCTCAACATCGATCCCATGTCGGACCTGTGCGTGAAAAGGCGGGCACTAGAGATGAGATCCAATGAAGGTAGCGTATGCATAGTAACGTCCTCTTTAGCCTACTTCCATTCGCGGCCTATGTGGTCGTTTCTTGAGCCTTGGCTGCCTGATATGGTTTAGCGGCGGCTGCGGCGTTGCAAGCCTCGTGCAGGATGGCGCATATCTCGCTAACCCGAATCGAAGTAAGTGAGGGAATGATGGCAGCTCACCGCGACTCCTACAGACTAAGCTGTTAACGACGGAAAACTCCTTTTCGATCTTGTCTCACTAGTTTCCAAAGGACGACAGCCTTCAATGTAGGTTGATCCTGTGAGCCAAACTTGAGTTCAACGGCACAGAACTACTTCAAGATGACCTTCCGCATCGTTTTGCCACATCCGCTGCCTCCTATAATCAATAGCCCTTCGGAAGCCTCGGACGTTTTCGTACCTGGAGAAGTCGAGTTCTCCTCTGTCCCAGACAGCACCGTTAGCTCAATCGCCTTCGCACTCGTCCAAACATCACAGTTCAAGACGCATAGGCCTGGCTCCCCCACGAGCTTCATATGTTTTGGGCTGGGCAACGGAAAAGACCTGAACACCGGCGAGACCAGGGAGATAGACCGCTGGACCCTTTCGTATCCGCCGACATCTGTACTCTCGTCGACCCGCCGAGCCGTCCGCTTTACCGTCGTCATACCAGGCCATCTTCCCGCCACCACTTCGACACCAATCGCCGATATCTCCTACCACATTTCAGCCACCATCACGACCAGCACCGCCACTTCCACCGCCTCGAACACCACTTCGAAGCCGCTGCACATCCGTCGCCTCCTCGCCCTTCCCGTAGGCCTCACCACCCTCGACTACCGCCGCCGCTACCCGGATTGCAACGTCCCGACCTCGCTCTCGGCCCCGGCGATATTCCGACCGCTGGACACCTGCACCGCGCGATTGACGCTGCTCAACACCGCCGAGTACTGGCTACGAGTGCACAAAGTCCACTGGCGGGTGGAGGAGTGCACCAGGACCCCATCACCACCACCACCACTCCATCATACCGAACTGGAGGATACTTTCAGGAAGCACGAGCCCAACCGCCACGTCCGCGTAATCGCCTCCGGCGAACGCCACATAGCACCGAGCGAAATCGGCGCACTCTACGGCTCCCACATATCGGAGCTGCGGCTCGACGAGATCGACTTCGACATCACCATCCCGGAGAAGGCGCGGCTGGCGTGCACGCTGAGGCAGGATCGGGACGCGTTGGCGCACGATGCGCGAAGAAGAGGGGAGGAGGAGCAGCAGCAGCCGCCGGATTATGCGTGGAGCAGCCAGTATCAATACCTCACCGGGCCGCCGCCGCCACAGGACGACGACGACGACGACTACGACGACGACTATGACGATGACGATGACCGTGGGTTGGTGCGGGAAAGAAGGAGGGGTTCGGTCGTGGCCGCGATTTCCGTTTCGCATACGCTGGTGCTCGAGATCACGGGCAAGGAGATCAGGTTCGATGGCGCGACGGGCGAGCAGCTGAGCTTGGGGCCGATAATTCCGAAGGTGTACGGTGCAAGGTACGAGATCATGGTGTCGGAGTGGAGCCACTGCGGTGACGTTGATAGCGGATGGTTTGGGGTGTCACCGCTGTCAGAGATGGATATCGGTGCTGTCGGCCCGGTTGCGCCCCCGTCCTATGAGTCGATTATTGAGGGGTAAGCCAAAGGTCGCGTATAATAAATGTGGAGTTCCTTTCAAAAGCAGTAATTTTAGCTATCCTCAGCTGTCACGGGCATAATGTATAGATGCTATACATGTAGATGAACTCTTCGTCGGAGTTCATACCAGTATTCCTCACCAAACTTGTTTCTCGGCGATCAACAAGTTCGTGGAATCATACAGCAGCGAATGAGAGTATTTATTTGCCTTACATTACATTTACTCCGATCATATAACTTCTGTGGGACCTTTTCCCTGTTCCCTTCTTCTGTCCAAAACCGGCGCATTCTTTGTTCAGTAAAACTTCGCTACGCATATTCTTCGCCTTCTTTCGGTGGTGTGACATCCTCACTGGTGAACGAACAATGATCGAATTCCATATTCGGCATGTGCTTTACAACACCCCACTTTACCTTCTCCAGGTGGTGCTCGTGATTTTCCGACAAAGGGTGGCATGCTGCCGAGATGACCAAGCTGCAATGGCCTACGTGAGGCATGGGATGCCGAACTTTTCTCAGAGGGAGAAGGTGAGTCCCAACCACAAACAGCAGAAACCCGGTGCCGAACACTATCCCACTCAAGGTCGAGAATCCGGTCGTGCATTTTGATTCCTTTGTTATCAAATTTCCGCGGCGATCTTGGATTTCGAGTCGACTAAGGAATAGTGTCTGGGAAAGGAGCCAGTGAAGAACTCCGGAAGTCACCGTTAGTGGAACCGCCCATCTATAGGGTAGCTGAAGGAAGTAAGTGCTTCTTTGCTGACCCCGAGGTCTCGTAACGCGGAGTCCCTTCCTGGCCGAGGCGTATACGTTCCATTCTCGCTCAAAGGACATCGAAGTACAAAGGCGGTTTACGGAGAAGTAGGAAAAGGACAATACAATTTGCAATGCGTTCGACAAGACCGCGTTCAGGAGGATTCCAGAGGAGTCGAACGATCGTGGAGCAAACCAGAGTTGATGAGGAGATGCCGTTCCCCAGAGACCGTCAGCACCGGATATCAAAATAGGCACTAGGGAGGCTGAGAAAATGATCACGCCTATCAGTGGTCTAGAAATATTTCAGCTTGCAATCCCAGGGCTATCGTACCGCTTCAACCACATCAGGTAGTAAGATTCAAAAAAGCTGCCAACTTACGTTATTGATCTGAGCGCAGCATGTTGTTTGTCATGTAGATCATCATAACGTCCGATGTAGGGTTCGTAAATCTTCGATGGTGTTTCTTTTTGCACCACGGCTCTCCTGTGTAGGGTACAGATGCCCTTGGTTTCCGGGTAAGGCTCGTTTAAAAAGGAGCTGATTGCGTCGCCGATCGTCACTATTTGAAAGGATAGAGTTCTCCGTAGTGTCCATAACATAGCGCTGAGCTTGATGGTGTTGCACACTATGACAACAATCATGAACTGGAGACTGATTTGGATCTTGCTCCCGCCTGAGTTTGACGTTACGAAGCCCTTTTCGATGTGAAAAGACACATTATGTTCGAGACTCACCCATGGTAGCTGCTCGTAGTTAATGACATCCTGGAGAGTGCCGACAGTGAAAGCCCCTGGCCATTTGAAAGTCCTTCCATGGCAGTTTGTGAACGTTGGCAGAGTTACAGGGTATGCTATCAAGGTTTTGCTGTAATTAGTGCTCACGTCCAAGTCCATGGTACCAATATTCTTAGTCTGCTGGAAAGAATCCTGACTCAGGCAAGCCACCCCAGTGTCAGAAATGGTCAAAACTGTGCCGATTTTGTCTGCAACGAGATATAAAGTTTCGGTTCCAGGAGTATATTGTGTAGCGTGTTGGGATTTCCATTCGTCGTTGGTGAGACTATGGGCGGTATGGCCAAGCCAATCCATAGTGGAGGTGTCATTGGCGTTCACAATCTGGACTCCGTAGTTTCGCCCGATAGTGACCTTGAAGATGGCGGAATTGTAACTAAATTGTTTAGGATTGAAGCTCATTTTAAGGCAGCAGAATACACTTACAGGAGATGTAGAGGGATTGATGAGAACGCGAGCAAGAATCCAACAATTGCTCGTTTCCGTTCGATACGGAGAAAATTTCGCAGGCTAAGGATACCAATATCCATCCACGACCCAGCAGCATGAGCCGCATTGATCTCCTCGCGAGATGGTGCGCAGAGTATCTGCATGCAATAATTGCTTGACGTCAGGAGAATTGTGCTCAAGGCGTTGATGAACAGATGGATAGCCGTGTTCCAATTATCGACTTCCTCTTTGGTGCCTTGGAAAATTGTCCCGATGCCATCCTGGGGTCCGCCGTGGCGCAAAATACCAACGAGGAGCAAGCTGATGTTGCTGACAAGCACCAAGGCAGTCGCACAGCACCCGACATGTACGCCCCCTCGCCATGCAGTGGAGGATCCAGATATTTTCAGAGCTGTGACCAGCTTGGATGGTACGAGAATACTTCTCCATGAGCGTGAAGCGCGCGGATTGGGTTCATTCGCCGTGGGCAAGGACTCAGAAGTGGAGGACCCAGGTCTCCTCGGGAATTAGCCTGGTTTTAAATAGATCGGCTGTGTACCCTGAGTGGGTATCAAACTTACTCGTCATAATTCCCATCATCTTCAACAGTTGGCATGCCGTCGCTCCGAGGTCCGTCCATGGCGTGATCATGGTGGTTCATATTCTTGGGTCAAATATCTTCGTGAAAAGGGAGACAGCTGGTGTGTGATGTGGCATGGCTACCCATCGGTTTGGCTGGTATTTAAGTGTGATGCTGGTATCATAGCACAAAGAAAAGGAGGTTGCTCTTCAGCTCAAGATAGTGTGTACAACCACTCCTGCGTTTCCTATCCCGAAGACGACACTGCATTCCAGGATAAACCACCGTCGGGCAACGCTATAGGTCCCTGCGAGGAAGCCTGCGCGCTGACTGCATAGTACGACACATAGCCAGGCAAGGCTGGGTGAGGCTGTGAGACTGTGCAAGGCTGAACCTCAATGAGTGACCTCGCAAAACTACAGTTTCAACAGGTTTCCCAGCGCAGCCTCACATTCCGAACCGCCGTATTGTGTTTGTCATACTGTGAGCCTTGCCAGTCTTGGTTTTTGAGCCTTGCCTGTGTAACCATGATAGGGCGGACGCAATAAAGCTGCGGTATTCTGGGCGCGACCGCAGAGGACAAGTCCTTCCTCGCAGGGATGGAGACTGTGGAAAGTTGGTAACACCACATAGCTTCCTGGTTTCATTTCACTTCGATCCTAAGATATCTTCGCCGCACTGGTAGTTGGACAATAGCCGTACCGCGTGAGATCTTGCATCCAGCAAACGTCTACCCGTGCTCAATAGAGCTCGCAGCTACTCGGCTGTTCGAGCCGAAGCCTGCATCAAATCTTCCAGCAAAGTTCAAGTCTTCATATTGATCATACAGGACTTGAATTTCGAGTCCCTTTCGCAGCCGTCCACCTTTCGGTAACACCCCAAATCACTGGTACAGGCGACATGCCTATTGACGCTCCACCCAGCAGCTGTCGTCTGAGACTTGACGGCGGAAGAATTTTCCTCTTGGCCATTGCTACTGCCGCTCCCAAGGCAGCGCTACCCAGGGCTTGATCAATCTTAGCGGTACGAGGCTCGCCCAGGCTCTTCCAGGCGCGCTCCTAGGATTTCAGTTTCCCCTCGCATAGCGCTTTCAGGGTAGTCGCGAGGCCGAACCATGTCGCACCCGCTGCGGCCAAGGTCCCATGACGACGGAGGTAACGAGAGTGCGTGATGGAGCGCATAGAGGATCGAGATATGAGGATGGCGTGGAGGGTTACGTACGCATAGAAGAGGAGACTCGTAAGAGAGCCAAGCCAGAAACCACCGATGAGCCCGCAGGAGCTGAGGATCGCAAGTGGCATGCGTTGGTCTTCCGGTCGTTCGGCGCGGGTGAACAATGTCGAGATCATCCTGTCGATCGAAGTACGGATTGGGTGTTCTGGTATTCAAAGGATGAGTTTCCCGACTTCTTTTTGTTCCCCCCCTTCGAATTGGCTTGGGGAGCACGATTGGTTCGAAATCCTGGTCGGCACCTTTGCTTAAACCCATACCAGCTTCGAAAATGATCGGGGCGGTATCGAGCGCACAATGCTACCGATAGAGCGGTGAAGGTTCGGGCTTCAGAGTCGTGGGTAGAGAAAGATGCGGACGGGCATCGGGCGGGGAGCTCTTAAAATAGGTGGTGCGTGCGGCGGGAGGTTCGGCGGGCTTGGCAGCAGCTTCGCGACGCGCGCGAACACCTCCGTCACTACTGTCGTCTTCCATCCTCCACTAGGTTTATCCCATCGCCCCTCCACCCCCTTCCTGCCAGAGAAACGGTCCGCCATGCGCCATTAGCGCCGCCCGCTGTGAAGACCCTCCAGTCCATCATAACATAACTCCACTACTCGCCTGTACCGCCCTCCGCCCTCTTGCCCACACACCATGTCGGTCTGGAACCCCGACAACATTAAAGATGTCGCCGAGTCCGTCGGAATCGCCTCGCTCAGCGACGACGTCGCCGAGGACCTGGCCCGCGATGTCGAGTTCAGGATCGGCCAGGTGCTGGAGGAAGCTTTGAAATTCATGCGCCACTCCAAGCGGACTACTCTGAGCACCCAGGACGTTTCTCAGGCCCTGCGCGTCTTGGACGTCGAGCCGCTCTATGGCTACGAATCAACGCGCCCGCTGCGTTTTGGCGAGGCATCCATGGGGCCCGGCCAGCCGCTCTTCTATGTCGAAGACGAGGAAGTCGACTTTGAGAAACTCATCAATGCCCCGCTACCCAAGGTGCCCCGCGAGATTTCGTTTACAGGTGAGCTTGCAGACACAGGTCGCCTCTCGCGCCGCCCCATGCTGACGCTCTGCAGCACACTGGCTCGCCCTCGAAGGCGTCCAGCCTGCCATCGCCCAAAACCCCACCTCGGCCGATTCGCGGCACCAGGACCTCCTCCCCAAAGGGCCGGGCGCAAACCCTCACCTCGCGGCGGTCAACGGCTACGACAATGTGGCAGTCAAGCCTTTGGTCAAGCATGTCATTTCCAAGGAGCTGCAGCTGTACTTTGACCGCATCGTCAGCGCCCTCAGCGATGCCGATAATGAAGAGTGGCGGGCGCAGGCGTTGGGCAGCCTCCGGACGGACCCCGGCCTCCACCAGCTGGTTCCGTACTTTGTGCAGTACATAGCGGAGAAGGTGACGCATAACATGAAGGACCTGTTCATCCTCACGCAGATGATGCATATGACGTCGGCGCTGCTCACCAATCCCAGCCTCTACATGGACGCCTACATCACAGGACTGGTCGCACCGGTGCTGACGTGTCTGATGGGAAAACGGCTAGGCACGGGCTCTGAGGGTAACCCACTGGCGCACTTCGACCTGCGTGACCTGGCGGGCACCATCATCATCGAGATCGCGAAGCGGTACGGCAATTCGTCGCAGACGCTCAAGAAGCGGCTAGCGGGCACGTTGTGCAAGAACTTCTTGGATGATAAGAAGCCATGCGGGACGCACTACGGAGCGATTCTGGGGCTACAAGGCATCATGGGCCCAGACGGGGCCAAGTTCCTCGTTCTACCGAACCTCAAGCTCTTTGACGCGGTGCTAAAGGAGCGGCTGGCGGACGAGGCGACCAAGGCGGAGGCGGAGATGGTGGTGGCGGTGATCCTGCGCGGGCTGCAGTCGATGGAGCGCGGGGCAGCGCCATTGACCAATGGGGTGGCATCGGACGAGGCGACAAAAGAAAAGCTGGTGGATAAAATTGGGACGGTGGTTGGGACTAAAGTGCTGGAGCTGGGGCGGCCGCGGCTGATCGCTCAGATCCTGGAGACGGACGTGTCGCTATGAGCGAAAACTGCTGGGCTGAGGCGTTCAGGAGGGGCAATGGACAAAAAGATTATCTGACTGCGGCAACGGCGTTTGGGCGACGATTCCTCGGTTTTTTCCCTTTCGAACACATGTATGTACATAGCCGTGCGCAGCTACGCCGGAGCCGGCTAGACAGCGTCAGGAGCTGCATAATGCAATGCGGGCGTACGCAACAGCGGGTTGTTAGCGCGGTATCTGCGTCAATGGCAACAGCATGGGCATGGGCATGGGCATGGGCACGTCGGAGGCGGCCGCGGCCGCGGCGGCGCACAACGTCCGCGCCGTGTCGCGTTTGGCCCGTCAACACCAGGCGGCCGATCGCAGGGCCAATGGCTGCGGAGTGGGAACCTGCTCTAACGGCGCGAGCTTTGGCTGCATGGCGCGCAGCGGATCACGCATTCGCGGGCGGTCAGTGGTCGGTTGCGACGCCTCCCCGCGTCCTGCTCCTCGGACAACGCATCGCCGCAGCTGCCCGCCCAACCAGCACCGAGCCGCACGCGATGACAGCGCATGAGCTGCAGGTCACTGGACTGAACGCGCCGTGAGACGACCGCGCAACCTTGGCCCGCGCTGACTCGCCAGCCCGTGCCCATGCCCCAGCCCAGCTCCGCAACGCGACCTCGCCGCCGCCAGCCGCCGCCCAAGCCGACATGAGCGACCAGTCCACTCGTCCTCGAAACACCGATGCCCGCCGCCAGGCCCTTCATCTGCCCGCCGGCCTGTGGGGCCCATCGCCGTCCTCATCCACCACTGCCGTCTCGCAAGACCCCTCTTCTTCCACCGCCGCCAACGACGCCTCCTCGACCGCCGCCCAGCGTTTCCCCGGACTCCGCCAGCTCTACAGCGGTGCCGCGTCCTGGCGCGCTTCGCTTCGCGGCAAGCCCAAATCCACCACTACCGAGACTTCCGTCTCCTCGCGCCCCGTCATCGTCAGGACCTACTCCGGCGGCACCTCGTCGTCTCGCGCCCACCGTGCCTCGTCGCACATGCCTCAGCGCCCCGTGTCGCTGCCGCCCGCGGCCGACTTCTCCTTCGACGGCATCCTGCACGCCGTCGAGCCCGAGATCTCAGGCGCAATTGATGCCATTGCCGCCATCTGCGCCCGCAGCAAGCTCAGCTTGGCCGACGAGTATGCCGCCCACCGTCCCCCGCACGAGGTCTTCGACCCGGCAATACCGCTTGAGCTTCAGCAGCGCCAGCGCTGGTGGAGCGTTGTGAGGGACACCGCTCTGTCGGCCGTTCCCGAAGCCAGCAGCAGCAGCGAGCGCCTGGTCGGCAGCAGGACTGCCTCGCGCGCCTCCGCCTCGTCCGCTGCCGGCCACAGCTCGCGCGGCAAGAAAAACTCGGCCTACGGAAGCCTGAAGAGCATCGTATCCGGAGATAGCAACGCTCGCAAGGGACTGTCTGCCCTGTTCGGCTCCAACGACGGCCATGCCGATGCCGACGACTACCATGACCCCCCGTCGCCTAGTGGGTTCAACCATGCCGCCCAATGGATGGTGTCGGACTCTACTCGCCCATCCATCACCTTGTCCTCTGGTCCCGCCGCTCGAGCTGCGTCCCCGCGTGTATCTTTGGCCACTTTCGAGGAACCCATGGGGACGAGGGCGTCTTCAAGTCTCAACGGCGCTGCTGCAACACATCGTCCACCTCGTCCGCGCTCTACCTCCCTCTCGACGTGGCTTCCATCTCATCTTGCTGATCGTGGTCCCCGACCTGCCTTGCGTGATCCAAATGCTGGTACTGCAGCAGAGAAAAGCCTCAAGGAGCTCCTCCGAACAACATCATCATCTGGTGAAGGGCACAAACCGATGGGTGCTACAGAATAGCGTCAGCCTCCTGTCCATGGGGATGGTCGGTTCATGCCAAGCACTTGGGTCCAAAACCTTCGATGTGGACTGACACGTGACCAAGGAACCGACCAACTTGGGCCACCTTTCAAGCACCCTATGCGCCCGTAGCCATCATTTTGGTGTGGATTTGTCTGGCCATGACGCTCTGCTCGATCAACGGATAGGCAGGCCTTCCTTTTTTCGAATCTTCCGTCTGGCATTTCCCCCTATTTCTCCATCCTGGCTGTGTAAAACTGACCTCTACCGGCGGCTCCATTCTGCTTTTGACGATCACCATGTGCCACCAAGTTGACTGGTTTCTGCTTATCCCCAAAAATCTGCTGTGAGCTACGACCTCCCCTTCAGCGCCAGCGCGGACGACGAACCCCAAAAAAGACTGCATTTCCAAGGCGCTCTGCTTCATGGCCCCAGTCACTTTGCAGCCTGGATGGCGTTTCCCGCCAGCTCACGGGAACGACTTCTTTTTCCTCCTTTATAACTTTTTTTTCTGATGAACTCTTCTCGAGTTGCTTTGCCGCGTTCATTTTTTGATGAGCCGGTAATACGAATTCCCTTGACTGGGTAGATTGGTGGCGATTCATTCTTGATTGGCCCTCTCCTTTTGATGGAAGGGGTCGGAGGGACTTTTGCAGCGTTTTTCTGCGGATGACATACGACTTACGACTTACATGACGAAATGAATTATGCCTTCTTGGCGGTTGTGCGTTCGTGTGTAATGATGGATGTTATTTTGATACACCGGCAAGAACATTGCGAGAGTGCATGATTAGAAAGCTCGGTTCGCAGGTCCAGGTCCTTCCATACTCCAATGTCAGCGATGTCATGCTGCATACAGCAGGGGCGACTAACCCGGAGACCTTACAAATTATTGGATTGCGCCGCGGGAGTTCTGGGGAACGCTCTCCTCGTTAATCTTAAAGAGACCTGTCAGCTTCTTCTGTCTGAGAAGGGACTGCCTACAAAGTCAACGATGGACAAATGTTTGTGCAACGCCTTTCTTGATGAAGGATCGGGAAGGTTCATGCCACCGTTGATCCTCCTTGCTGCGGTTCAGCTGTTCCGTTATCTGGGGCTCACACAAGGCTGGGGCCAGAAGAGCGATTGCCATTCTAGGAAACGAGGCTGAGTCCTTTGATTGTCCAGGCCTTGCGCTTCTGTGGAAGATCGTTAACAGTGACGAAAACTACATGTAGTTCTTGAAAACTCAATGCGCTGTGGAGCGGGGTTGCACGCGGTCACTGCAGAATATTGGAAAGAGAGGAGTGGATACAAAGTGGACAGCCCCCAAATTATTCAGTGTTTCAGCTTCCATTCTGGGCCTCGCAAGATGCACGTTGAATGCGATAGGCCACAATGCAGCTGATTCGCGGCACGTACGACAATAGCATTACAAAAAAGGCACGAGCAGCTCTAGGCACCTATGAGCCCTGGGAAGCTATAATCGACACCAGGTTACATTATCCCTTGCCTTGCATAACACAGCCTTATTGTTTGGTTCCTCGACTCTCGAAAACCGACCCAACGGACACTGCTGCACAGCAAAAAGTTTGCTTGCCTCAACTTTGAGGGAACGTAGCACTAACGCAAGGCAGCAGATTAAAGCTCGAGCTGAATTGTTCAGAATAATAACAGCGATCTATTTTTTACAGTCATGGGCAGCTCTGGAGTGTACGAGATGATGTATAAAGGAGCAAGTGACAACCTTGGCCACACCTGCAGTCCTCTCAAGGAAAAGCTCTTCGTCATTTACATAGTGGGCACAAACTCCGTCTAAAATTCCCCTCCAATACTCTGTCAACATGAGCACTCACAACCACACGGTCTACACTGGCGCTTGGATCAATTGGACACGGGGCCGTGTTTTCGGAGCAACAATTACCTTGACGAACCGCAACGGTGCTCTACTCATTGCTTTCTTAGCTCTCTTTGCGAGCGTCACTGGAACCAGCCTCTGGAGGATCTTCTGTTTTACCTTGCACCACATTTACTCTACGGAAGCCGCCCAAGATGCTCTTCACCATCAACGTCAACTGATATTACGTAATTCGACTACTGGGACATCGGGACTATGGAGCCTAACTCGAATGATGTGGGCCTGGAAATGCAAGAAGGCACACAAACTTTACAAACGACTTCTTCCCCTCCTGCTATTCACCCTTATCCTCCTCGGTGCATCGGGAGCCGCCAGCACATTCTCCTCCAAGATAGCTACAGCTGTGGGCCACGAAGTGCTTATAACCAGTCCACTTTGTGGACATCTACATGATGGTGGCGATAACTACCGGGAATCCCTTCGAACTTATCTCCCACTTTTGATGTCCAAAGTTGCATCCGCATTGCATTATGCCGTGCAGTGCTACGAAACAAAGACAGAAGACGACAACTGCCTACAATACGTCCGAGTGAGGTTGCCGACAACGGTAATCCGGAATGCGTCCTGCCCGTTCAAACAAGAGATCTGTAAATTGAAGCAGGGCAACATTGCGTTTGACACTGGGTACCTGGACAGTCACCATCACCTTGGTCTAAACACCCCGCTTGGATCTCGGGTCCAGCTTCGCAGAGTTACCAGTTGCGCTCCTTTGAAAACCGAAGGATACAAGAAATCGGTGCAGGTAACGCCATCTGGTTCCAACTTTACCTACTACTTTTACGGACACACATGCCGTGATACATACAGCAACGTTCCATCTGGAGTGACCTACATGTATCCCGAGGTGTCCAAGGAAGAACTCAATTCAGAAGTGCTTCCGATTGGAGAAAGGGATTACAGTCTTGGGTAAGTTGGGATTTTACTTGGCCTAAATTTGAGCTTCATTTGACGTTGCTGCAGATCCGAACATCACTACGTCTTCAACGGCACATCGGTTCCTGGCTCAACATTCGAGCCATCGCCGGAATTGGCGAGTCCCCATGCAGACACGACGGTTCTATTCTTGTCCGCCAACAAGCTCGTTTTCGTCTCCAATGTGAGTGACCCATGGTATTCAGCACACCGGGACATGGGTCAGATAGCCTTGATAGTCGAAGGGAAAGGAACCAGCGATGGAGGCTTTACACGTATTGCCGCGGATGAGGCAGCATCTCCTCTCGGTTGCAAGATACAAGAACAGATCTGCAACCCCAGTCTTCCCGAACACTCTCGTTGCACACCACTCGGCGGACGTTATGATTGGGTAGGGTTGATAGATGATTTATGGGTTGGTGACAAAAAGAAGAAGATCGCGGAGTGGGTCCTGACAGCACTTGACTCTCCTTCCGCACCTTCACTCGCTGCTGCGCTCTTGAACCAGGCCTTGCTTGCCAAGTCATCCATGTCGACGGGAATGCAGGGACCACTTCCCGACAACCAGTGGCAGATCGAGGTCGAACACTGGCATAACATATCCATGGCTCACCTACAAGAAAATGCCGTCGCGATAGCCAAGGGCCCTTCGGAACCCGACGCACTGCAGTATCTGATCCGACCAAACGGCACAGATCAGAAAAATCTTTGCAAAAACCAGGCAAGTAACTGAGCTTCCCCATCACAAACGATCCGCTGACCACACCATCTTCTTCCCCCCCCGAAACAGAAAGTCGTCTCCCGCGCCCACTTCAACTTCTCCGTCTTCTGGCTCGCCTTCACCCTCGCGCTCGGCACCGTCGTCATCATCCTCTCCTACACCCTCGAGACGCTCGTCTGCTATCTTCAGCGCCGCCTGCGCCGCGACACCTATGCTCGTCTCGAGTGGGCCACCAACGACGCGCTCCAACTGCAACGTCTCGCGAACGAAGAGCTTGGTGTCGGTGTATGGAGGGGCTGCTGCGACGCTGTTCCCGTCACGGCCAATGCGAGCGAGCGCCTCGCCGTGCTGGACGCCTCCGATCCGGAGCATCCGCGGCTGAAGGCGCCCGTCCGGACATTTGACGAGCTGTTGGCCGTTGACGCAACGCCGATGGCGGGTGGGGAGGAGAACGGCGGTGTAGTCCGGAGAGGAGAGGGCTGTGGGAAGACGGCGGTGTCGAAGTCGGAAAGCAGCTCTGAAGGCCGGGGCGCGGATTTGTAAGGGGTAAGAAGGTGGGACTGTTTGTTGGAAAGTTGAGTCAATCGCACTGCGGTATTTTGTGAGGGTGCGGAATTGCTACAAAACTCACGGCCGGACCGGCGTTTGTGATTTGATGCTTTTGCTGTCTCGCAATCCTCTCAAAGCTATCTCTTGGCAATCCATGACCTCTGCCAGAAAAGGTGTGAACCTACTAATATCTCATCATACCTGCTCTGGCTATCGGGAGTTGGTGATTGGTTCAAGTGTACGAGAGGGTTTTCCCGGACTTCGCAGCACCTTTGCCTCGAACCATGCATCGAACGAAATTGCAAGGTGAATCGGAGAGCGGGCTGCTCTAGTGGAGACACTTGTAGTAAGTCAGTAGAGACAACATCAAGAAAGGCCCTTTGGCAAGAGAGCGAAGTGGCCGTAGTGCCTGGTGTGCGGTTGCAGCCAGCAGCCCTGAAGCGGAGACCTGAGGCACGTACCTGACGTGTCCGCCACACCGCACGGTCATCGCCGTTGCAATTCGTACTCGTACGATGATACGACATTCTGCTCTCTTATCGTGCTTTGCAGTATGAGAGGTAGAGGAGCGCCGCATTGCCGTAGAGAATCGGGCAGGTATGCGCCGTTTTTTTTTTTCCGTGAGTGTTGGATCAGCACAGACTCCACGAGAACGGCTGTGAGATAGAAGCGATAATGCTGTTGATGTACACAACCAAGCCGCTTCCCGAGGTGGTCGGAATCTTTTCCGCCTCGAAATGCGACTGCGATGCTGCGGACACCCGCTGCAGCTGCGTCTCCTGCGGCAAAAAAAGAAAAACAATTCCTCCAAGGAAATTACTCCCCGCAATGGTCATTGGCTTGTCAATGAAACGGTTTGCCAGCTGGAAAAGGCTAGAACTCGAGCCGCCTGGAATCCATGCGGGGGGAGCTACAGCAGACTCGGTTTCACCGCGTGGAGACGAATGCTTAATTGAGTCTCGTATGCATCGGGCACAGCCTATGCATTCATGCCTAACCGCGCTGTCTGACAGGGAGTATCTGTCAGCAGGTGGCAGGAAGGATAAGGATTCCTAAAATAAGGAAGCCGGGGATGGTGCAACAGTCAAGTGACCACCCTGTCGAAGCACAAGGCTATAAGGGGCTTCGTTGTTCTGGCTGCTGCTACAAGTATGCTTGGCTGTGCCCCCTACCTACCCCGAAACCCAGGAGGGTCCGCGCGCTGGCGATTCCGTGATCAAAGCGAACTGCTTACCAAGACTTACCTAGTGAGCTCGGTCATCACTGGAGGATTGTTCACAGCCGTATATGGTTGCTTTGTAATACTATGGTTTTATAGGGAGGGCTCGATTATGATTTGCTTTCAGATTGCCAAAATTATTGCGCAGTGTTTGTGCAAAAGGCCCCTTCTGAGCCAAGATAGTACAACCGAGGTTTGAAGAAAAGAACTCTGTTCGTGTAAGCGACAACAAGGCAAAGCCGAGATCCTCGTTTCTAGTATATGGCTGTGAACTTTATCAGTGATGGTGCGGTGGTCTTCACTCATTCCCGTAGCTGAAAACGCCCACATCCAGGCGACCAACCCCCGGATGGCAAAGAAAACATATGTTTTTCTATCCCGTTCAGTCACTCCTCAGGGAACAGATAGTAGCGTCAGCATAAAGCAATACGACCCGTCGAAGCCCGCCTCCGCTGCATGAGCAGCAGCAACGCACAGCCCCATCATTTTTGTTTTATTCCCGAAAGCAGGTGACACGATGTCACTTCACCGTTGCACCGCGAGATCCGAGAAGCCCAACAGCTTTACCCATGCTGATCTTCGACGCCTGTTCCCTACAGGCCATCGGTTTCTTACATGGCGAAATGCAAGAAGGGGAGAGAGAGACGTCCGCGCATTTCCGCATGACCACCGGGATGACCCCGCGTACCGCCACACCTAGGACCCTGAAAATGCAGCGCGCGGATCTCCCTGCTTGTTTTTTCTCGCCACTATCTCGATAGTTGCGTGAGCGATGCAGGCGATGAACAAAAAAGGAACAAAACGTTGCAACAGCGTGCGCAAGGCTGCGACGTCGCAAGCAGGGACGGCAAAAAAAAAAAAGAAAACAAGCAGACAGCAGGCGAGAAAAGTCAAAAGAATGGGTTTACCTGCATTGCTTATATTACCGTCGCCAAAAGTACCCGGTACCTTGCTTGCTTGCAGCTGGCGGATTGATGTACATACATACGGGGTGGTGGGTCTCGACCGGAGGATTGCCATTGCATACATATTGTTGAAGCCCGAAAATAAAGTGTCCTTTCCCCATTATACGCAATTTGCAACGCGCCACCGCAGAAATATGCCATCGCGCCGCAGGATCCACTTGGCCGTTGGCGTCATGAGACTGTGGGGGACTTGGTGGTGGAGGACGTGAGCGGGCGGTCCGCAGAAGCAAATGAGGGGGAAAGAAAGGCTAGGTACTATCTTAGAGAGACATGGGGGCAAACGAGGTACCCCGAGGTTCCTGGATTGCTTTTTTTGGTTGGCTGGATTCTTCGTGGGGCAGGCTGGCTGAAGCGTTTTTGTCTCTTTGCCACAATTTCCGTTGGCCATGCGGCTGCAAGGCCCGATACGTTGAGGTGCATATCATCCCTCCAAGCCACAGTCACACAGGACAAGGCCACCCACCAGTCTCCGAAAAGACCCTGAGCCGGCCTTACCGGGGTCGGATCAGGCCAGGAGGAGGCGACAAGTGGTGGCAGTGTTTTTGGGAACCGAATACGTACTTTTTCCTCGCTAAATTATTCGCCACGTTTACCCCACAAGGTGTTCTCTAGCGGAATGGATGAATGGTGGTGGGGCGCAGGCGCCATTACGCGGCAATGGCTTGTTTCTTCTGCTGCTTAAATGGACCTGCGCTGTTTGTTCTCGTCGTCGTTTCCTTCGGACCTACCGAAGAGGGGCAGTGCAAGCACCACCACCACCACCGACCCCTCATGACATGCCCGCCGTCGATCTTTCTACTGGTGACCGGAAGTCGGGTTGGGGGCTTTTTTTCGATCACGTTTCGAGGAGACACGAAGAGAGCCATGGATGTGCTCTGTTGTCTTGCAAGCCTGATCGCTGCATGCTTTCACTAGGGTACCAAGCGAGGTTGGGTTTACACATAGATATTAAGTGGGGGTCCCAATCGCAGAATCCTCGCTTATTTATATGTATTCAACAGGTTATTTATGTGTATTCCACGGTAATCTAGGGCATTCTTACGGTTTTATGCAGTAAATCTAGGAGATACTATATTAAAACAATAGATATATCTAGTAATATCGTAGTAAAATGTGTGTAATTATACCCCCTACGTAGCTGCCCGTAGCCCTCGCGATCGCTACCCTTCCGATCGATTACTACTACCGCCGCCGCCTTCTAACCACCCTTAACTACTACTACTACCGCTTACTACTATAATAATAGTACTATAGAACTAACTATTATATATATACGACCTTTACGCGTATCTATATACGTTATAATACTAACCGCTAATACGATATCGTTTACTAAGTAGAAAACGCGCCCTCCGCCGCTATCTACGCTTTTAGCGAGTAGTAACTCCCTCTCTTCCTCGCTCTTTTATACATCTCTAAATCTTTCTATAGTAGCGTAGTAGCCGTAACCGGGGATGCTAAAGTAGTAAAGAACTCGGCTATACTCGTAGATAGATAAGGGGGGTACTCTATAGTAGATCTTACTACTATCGCGGTTATCTAGGCACTACCTCTACGAGGCGACGCTACTATAGTAGGGTATATCTAGCGAGACCTAGATTCTTTTAAATCTAGTATATTACTTCGCGAAACGAGTTATCTACGTGTCTTTATCGTTACCTACTATTATATAGTATTATAGGATCTACCTTAGTAACCGCCTCTTATACGTGTTTATTATTCTATTAGATATTATACTACTAGCCCTTAGCTATACTCGTTATTCTTCGCTACTCCTAGGTAGTTTAAATAGCTCTAGGAGGTACTAATACTCCTTCTTAATAACCTTATTAGTTATGCTCTCGTCTAGTTTCGCTTTACTACGGGCGAGTCGCTTAGTAAGGCCGTAGAGACGTTTAAACGGGTATTACTACTAATAACGAGTAGAACTATAGTCTTCTATAGTATTAGCGAGGTATAGAAGGCTATAAACTTATAATATATAAGCTAGAAGACGCTTATTATCGTTATTATAGTAGATCTTCTCGTACTCCTATATAAACTATTCGTAGAGGCCTCTAATCTACGCGATCTAGTATTAAGAAACGTCTCTCTACGAGTAGAGGGCGAAGATCTTACTTAATAGTAGTAGATAGTTATAAGGTCGCTTCTATAGGTGCCCCGCGAGGCACGGAGGACCCTAGATAGTTAACTAGGCCTACTATTTAGCTACTTTAAAGTATTTATAGTATTTAATTATATCTCGCGGGGGTATATCTATTAGAGAGCGGGGGAGAGTCGATTATAGGCCTCTATAAGCGGTAGATATCTCGTTTTAGTCCTTCTACGATAGAACGTAGTTATTAACGGCCTAAGGGTCGTTTCTAGCGTTCGTCTAATCCTCTAGGCTACCCTTAGTGTTAGTCTAAAGACCTATAAGCAGCTTAGTAAGGTTAAGAAGAATATTATATATAATATCTATAGGGAAGCTCCGAGGGAAGTAGATCGTTTAGAGGCTTAATAAGTAGAATTCTCGCTCGATATCTAGCTAAACGATTAGTAAAGCGATCTACTAGATAAGAAGATCCCGCGTATACGGCCGTTTTTACTAGTAAAACCGCGAGAACCGCACTAAACGACGAAGGTCTTCTCTAGGGGTTTCTTCTTACTAAGATTACGCCTATATGCCTAGCCGAGAAGTATAATATCCGCGATATCTACTCTTAAATAGATTCGCGGAGGGTAAATAAGGCCTCCGCTACGGGGGTAATAGTAGTTATTCTTACTTATATAACGTTCTACCTTTACTCGGTAGTATCTATATAGGACGATAGTATTATCTAGTATCTTTATATCTATTATCTCTATAATAGTAGGCCCGTTACCTATTATAAGAGGAATAATAGCCCTTAAGCGAAAGAAGACTTATATTAAGGCGTCCTATACCTCGACTTCTAAAGGCGACTCTAGCTCTCGTAGCTCCTATATAAGCGGCCGTAGATAGCTATCTAGATTCTTATACTTCTTCGGCCTAGGGATAATATAGCTTATAAGGGTATTACTACGCTTATAGCGAAGCCGCGGAGAAAGATTAAGTAGTATAATAGCGACTAGAGTGCTATAGTATTAGTACTTACTAGTAACGACCTATATGCCGTCGAGGGAGAGTTATAAGGCGAGATCTAAGGCCTACTAGAGCGATTCTAGCGATCCTAGCTAGCCGTAGCGTAGTTTATATAGTAATCTACCGCTCTAAACGTCTTAGTAAAGCGTTAGATAGGTCTTTAGAAGGTCTACTCGCTCTACGTAGCGGTATTAACCCGTTAATCTAGGTATAAGAGGTATATAGATAAACGAGCGGCGGGCGCGGCGAGGGGTCGTCTCGGAATAGTATTAATTCTAGTAATAGTACTAGTACCGCTTATCGTAGTAAAACGACCCTATAAAAGCTATATAGCTATCTATATAGTAATTAATAAAGGTCGGATAGATGCCTATAAGCTTTTTAAGCCGCTCTAGAGCACGTCTTCGCGAGGGGAAGTAAACTAAGCCTAAGTAACGGCGATAATCGGCGTATTAAGCCCGCGAGAGGGAGTCGCCTATACGTAGGCCCTTATAGTAGTTATAGTTAACCTTATCTATTCCGTTTTTATTAGTAAATTCTATAAGGGAACCGAACTACCTTAGTTTAGGGGGTTACTCTTAAATACCTTCTCTAGCGGCTAGCTACTATATCGATCGACACTTACGCTAAGATAGTTATCTTTACTATCTTCTTCCTTAGAACTACCTTTAGATACGCTTAGGGGGTTATCCTTATTTAGCGCGGGGGGTTTATTACTTTAGAGAAGGTCGTTATTATCGTCGTTTTCTATTCTAGGACGTTTATACCGGAGGGAGACCCGCGAGGGTCTCTAATACTATTCCACTTTAATCTAGTTACGCCTATACTATATACGAAGGCTAGTTATATTTAGAAGGGTCGAGAGTCGATTTAGTAACGTTATTAAAGTATTTTCTTATAAAATACGTGTAAGAAAATTTTTTATATAGGTAGTAGCGCCTAGATATCTTAATAGGGTCTCGCTACTAGATATATAACTATACGCGTAATCTATATAAACGGGGCTCTTTCTCGTTCTCTATAAATTTATAGGTAAAACTTAAAGTACCCCTATCGCCGGTAATTACGGCGAACTAACTACTATACCGTTTAATACTACTACTAGCCGCGGCGATCTACCCCCCTCGTTACTACTTAAAATACCTAAGCCTAAGACTAAACTAGGCTAGAAGGAGCTTAAGAAAATCGTATAAGAGTATAACTATTCTAATCTAGTTAAGAATATGCGCCTATTAAAGAAGTAGGCGAGGAACGCTATTACCGAAGGTCCTTATAAGAATAATAAGTAGAATAATCTAGTGTCTAAGCTATAGTAAACCTTGCGGTATAAGGAGTAGGACGCTATAATAGACTACTTCTTAAGACATTATAAGTTTACCGCCTTTAACCGCTTTTAAGATAAATAGATAGTTATTACTATTATAGAGGCGGCTATTACTACTACTCGTAGCGAGGGTAGCCGTAAGGCTTATCGCGAGAAGAAGGGTAGATTATACTAGAATAAGGCCGCGGAGAGCCGTTACTAAAACGAGAACGATTTTAATAAGGGTTCTCTAGGTAGGCGCGCGATCGTAATTAAGAACTAGAATAAGGATTAGAATAAGAATTAGAACGAGAATTAAGGCGAGGATTAAGATAAATTACTAGCTTACGATACGATAGGGAACTCTTACTAAAACTAGACTCTTTCTAGTGCGAGTTCTCTAAGCCGTACCTTATCTATAATAGAAGATAAACCGCCGGCGGGTAACTCGCTAGTATTATAACTAAGATAGCGTAAGGTAACTATAAAGGTTTAAGAGATCTAAGAGCTTGCGTAGACGAAGTAGAAGGCGAAGGTTACTAAGAATAACGCTACTATAAAGAAGATTTATAATAATAAGGCGATAAAGAAGGCTATCGAGGGGTTAAAAGCTTAGTAAAAGAATAAAGAATAGTTCGCTCTATTTACGTTATTCTTAAAGAAGTAGAAGGAGGAGGTAGCGTAGGTAGCGCGAGTAGCGTAGGAGGCGTAGGAGGCGTAGAAGGCGTAGAAGGCGTAGGTAGTAGAGTAGTAGTAGTAGAAGCCTTCTAAGCGGAAGAAAGATCGCCTAAGAAACGTAGGTTAGAAATAAGCGTAGGAACTTTTCGCGATTTTATAGTATTTATCTTATAAAATTAAAAGGTATCTCGGTCACCTACCTATCTATTTATTTAATACTATAGAGTTTAGGGCGATCGTAGGTAGGTTCGGCGGCTAATATCTAAGGTTAGATCGCTTATATAAGCTATCCGGCGTTTCTCTAGGCTAATAGAAGTTCTTTAGAACCTCGCCGAGCGATCTATAGCCTTAGATAGTACTATTCTATATTAAAACTATATGCGACTCGCTTATATTATATTAAAAGGTTATAAAACGTGTGTAATAGCGTGAATTTAATACGGATCTTCGCGTAAATGTCACGGATCTATGGTCGGGTACATAGGCGGTTTCAGCTTTACGTGTTAAAACATGTGTAATTACAAGGACTTACGTGCGGGGTACACAGAAAGTGTACCCCTGCGCGATTATCTGCGTTTCGTTGGTACCCTAGTGTTTGCTGCGCGATGGCCGGGAAAAGATGGAGGTCCTGCTGACAGGGCTCCGACATATCCCTACCGCTCTGCCCTCTTTTGGCGGGGCGCTGCTGCACATGTGTGTCTCCCTTGGTGTGCAGGCATGCGTTGTTCTTGTGCTGCCATCAGATGCTGCGCTTGCCCGACTGCACGACAGCCATCAAGTAAAAACCGGCGGCAGCAGCGTTGTGCAGTACCGAAGCTGGGCGCTTAAACGGGAACAAGCCAAACGACCCTTTCTTGCCCACTGAGAGCAGAGCGATCAACAACACAACCATGCTCTGCGACGGCCCGATCCTTTTCTCATCGAGATAATCGCTTGCAGTTCGATGTGTCAGCCTCGGCCCCCGAGACAGACAGAGTTCGTCGCTCTCCACTTCTTCTCCCTCGCTCAAGGGTGAATTCTCGCGTTCGCCACTGGTAGCACTTTCCACGCGCTGTCTGTATGTATGCGCGTCGTGTGGTAGCTTTGTTTCGGCTCCTCCACCCTGTCATCCATAGCGGCGATGGGGAAACGGCCATCAGGTAATGGCATGGGCAATTGCAGCAAGCGACGGCACGCAGACAGATCCAGAAGGAGTCGGAAAGTGAGGCTTTGCCGAGATATCTGCATGTCTTGCGTGCGACAGACAGGGGGGGCCGGCGGACCGACTCGACGACCAATGATGTCCGTGGTCACTGGACGGGAGGAGCAAGGGCAGTGATAGGTCCACGCCAGGAAGAGAGAGAGAGAGGACGCGAGAAACGTATGACCCACCTCGGGAGCCTTCCGGCGCGGGTGGTCGCAGAGACAAAGTAGAGGTCAATGCTGCCCTTGTGCCGCACTTCCACCCGTCGTCGTTCCTTCGTAGCCGCCGCATGGCGGCCCGACTTCAGTCGCACCAGGTACGCGCTCCTACTCCTGCTTGCCTGGAAGATGTGGGTACATACATACATACTCTGCGGAAACGAACGAACGACGACCCCCGGTGGTGCAGAAGAATTGCATGCAGGATGGCATCCCCGGCGGCGAAAAGGGTGTCGATTACGTTCTCGATCTTCTATCCTGGATGTGTGTAAAGGGTTTCCCCGGACGCGATCCCTGAGGGCCTTCGCTTGCGCTTGTGCGGATAGGGCGATCTTCCGCTGCACGGCCACCCGGAGATCCCAGATCCCCGTCCCGCCCCCTCGTTCGGCCTCCCGTCGCACGCGAGTCCGACTCGACCGCCCTCGTTTGGGGCTAGCTATACCCGTGACGGTGGACTCGATGGTGACGAGTACTAATGCATTCCTTTAGGGCTTACGCGAAAGCTCGCTGACTAAGTGAAGAGGCGTCGAAGTGACGTAGAGATGGAGGGGGGCCACGGGAACATCGCATCGTTGGCAGAGGGCGGCCTTGCAGATAAAATATCACACAAAACGATGTTGTTGGTGTGCTGGTATATGTAATACATCTCATCTAGCTAGCCAAATTAAGGAATGATCCCGCCGGAGGAAGGAAGACAAGTAGGCAACGAAATCGCGGGTACCCTTCCACCTCCTCCTCAAGGGCCCGGAAATAAGGGGAAATGAATTGAAAACGTCCTCCACCCTTCGCTTCCCCTCCTCTCACATGATCAAACTCTTCCCCATGCCGCCAAGAGGCAGGTGCATCAGTGATCGCCACTCTTGAAAGCGCTCTCGTTCAAAGATTACATCATCGATGGTTGTCGTAAACAAGTCATCGCTTAAACGATGGCTGAGCTCGGCCGTGTCCGTTGTTCGCTTCACTTATGGCCGTGGCCGTGGCCGTGGTGCTGGTTGCGCATGGCTGGATCGTCGTACGCATCCTGGCCGGGGTTTGCCTCCTCGTAGCGCATGTGCTTCAGAGTCTTGTAGAGGCCGGCCGCGATGATGGCGCCAACTCCAGGTCCAACCCCTGCAATTGGAAACGCGTCCCCCCCGTCAGCCAACCAATCGTCCAACGTCTGAGATGGAGAAAATATGCAACACTTACAGTAGATCCAGTGCTGTGTCCAGGTGCCGCTCACGACGGCCGGACCGAAGCTGCGGCAGGGGTTGAGGCTGGCGCCCGTCCACTGCACGCCGACCAGGTGGGCCGAGAAGAGGGCCATGCCGATGCAGACGGGCGCCATGAACCGACCCTTGTGGTTCTCGCCCGCCAGCATGAAGATGGACATGCACAGGTACGCCGTCAGGATGAGCTCGATGCAGACCGCCTGTGCCGTCGTCGCCCCGTGCGAGGGCTGCGTGACGACGCCGAACTTGGTCGGGATCAGCACGTCGACGATGACCGACGCGAACATGCAGGCCAGCATCTGCGCGACGAACAGGACGAGGCACCGCATCGGCGGGATCGAGCTGGTGAGCAGCATGGCGAGCGTGACCTGTTTGCCGCTAACTGTCAGACTACCTCTCCCCTAGGTCATGTAAAGTGGAGAACGGGGCCGGCGCTTACTGCTGGGTTGAACAGGCCTCCGGACACGCGGAAGAAGATGAAGACGTTGACCATCAGGGACAGGCCGAAACACAGGGAGATGTACAGGATGGTGGCGGGGTCGAAGCTGGTGTCATCCGGGTTTTGTGCCGCGCCCCATTGCGCGACCTCCGTGCCCGCAAAAGCAAAGAAGAGGAAGGATGCTGTGCCCACGCATTCACCAGTGAAAGCAATGGCATCTTGTAGAGGCATTCTTGTCAGTCTCTGGGGGTGTGTGGACCCTCTCAAAGGAGCAGATATACTCACGGTTCTTCCATTGAGACCTTCCGAACCCACTGTCCATGATCTTGTTGAAAGGGAACGGCAGCGGCTTGTACTCCGTGTTGACCTGAAGACCAACCTCATCAACTTCGGGGGTCGTCCGGTTGTCGGTGGTGGCGGTGCCCTCCGAGTGACGGGGAGCCTTCGTGTCTCCGGTCCAGTGGTGACCAGCCTCAGTAGAGGGGCCATTGTTGTAAGTGGAGGATGACATGGTAAGAGTGTTCTAGGAGTTGATGGCACAAGTGCCTCTCTGAGTGCAGATGGAGTGGGAAGTGGAAGCTGCCGGTAGACTTCTGGCTGAGGAGTGATGTCTGATGGGAAAGAAGCTGGAGGCGGCGTAGCCCACGGCGCCTTTTAAGTTTGTCCATGAGGTCGCCCCCGGGTTTTGCTTCTACCAGCCACGGCGAGCACATCCCAGCGAGCTGGTGGCGATGTCAATCAGTGTCGTCCCCACGTCATGCCTTGGGCAGCTTCGAGCAATAGGACCTGCAGTCTTCTAAGGCGGGTCTTACAGCAGCGTTCCAACGGAGGCCGGCGTCTTGGGCACCATCGCGGCGTCTCAAGAAGATCGGAGATCCCTGGCCGGTGGTTTTGCAGAGTAGGGATGGCTGCGGCTATGCTGTTGGTCAGCCTGGCAGGAGCTTGACACGGCCTTGTCCTACAAAAAGCAGCTCGACGTATTCCCGACGGGGAAAAGAAACGTCGGCTCGTTAGACCGGTGGAGAAGCGCGGTGGCAGGCGCATGAGGGCTCAGAGGGCACAGGGAGCTCCCCAGTCGGGAATATGGCGAGACTCGTACCGACGCGGAGGTGTGCAGTGCGCGGTGTTCAGAGACCTTAGGACAGCCGCTGCAGCCTGGCGACAACATACGATACGTCTCCCGAATGCTGGACTCTGTGGTCCCGCCAAAACAGGGCAATTGCACGCTGCCCGCAGCACAGAGGAGCAGTCCTTTGTCCTGGGAAAGGGTGAGGGCAATGTGCAGCCGGGCTTGCGCCGTCCAGCGCCTCCTCCGCGGAACCCACACGCCGGCACACATCAATTCCTCAGAGGATCCGTCTTCCGGCGGAGTCGACGGCCGCTCGCCGTCCGGCACGAACTGTCAAAACGTTGTGGCCGTGGTACGTGACTGCCCGGCTGGTTGCACAGCGTCGCGCTGCTACGTGTGGCAGGAAAAAGCAAATTGAACGACCCAGCTCCACCTGGCGGCTAGGACCAGACGAGGCTTCGACCGGCAACAGCGGCTTCCCCTGCTGCATGGCAGCGAGGGCGAGTTGTTGAAGAACTGATAGCGAGGCACTGTTGTCGGCGAGGCGACAGGGTCCCGGGGGGAGGCCAGGGGTGTGATAGGGCAGCCATGCAAGGTCTTCCTTTTGTGGCCGGCTGCTCGACGAACGTTTCTTGGCGCAATTAGTTGGGTGCCATTGCAGCGCCGGCTGCGGATCCAGGCGGGGTTGCTGCTCTCTCCACAACGGCGTCCGGCTGTGGCGGCGACAATTCGCGCAGAAGGCTGCCAAAAGGAAAAAACACGAAGCCACCAGGCCCGCCGGGCTCCACTCGCTCAGCCCTTGTTCCGTGGGGAAGCCATCCGTGTCGCAAGGCACCTTATCGATTGCCCCTCCGCACACCCTCAGGTAAATTGCCTTTTTGGGCAGTGCGGGCTCGTGCGTCATCATCGCGTTGGCTCCAGCACACCCCGTGCAGCATGACGAGCAGGTGTCTCAGCCGCCGGAACAGGACCAGGACCAGGACCGGAACGCAATGGTCGAAAAATATCGCTTCGCTGGATCCCGGCCTTATCGGTCGCCTGGTCCCAGCACCCATTCCGTACTCCCAGCACCATTGCGCTTCCGGACTCGGGCCCCCTATCCCGGCGCTGTTGGTCGAATGTCGTCCGGTACATGCCTTGGCAGCCCATGGGATCGCGATGGAAGTTCGATTGTGGCGGCTATGGGTAGTCAGCCCACACCTACTCCTGTGGACGCTGGTCCATCTCACATCAGATCGATATCCTTGACACTTTAGATGCCATCTCATATGACCTGATTACCGAGCGGACCACTTTGTGGAACCATCAGCTGGACGGGATGTAACAGCGTTGGGCTGCCATGCTGGCCTCACTTTCCCCAGGTTCCCTACGGTCGCGAACTTCCTGCAATGGCCCGGCGGTTGGAAGCAGCATGGAAAGAGACACCTTCACAGCAAACTGAAGGGGAAGTCCAGTGTATCAATGAGTACCTTGCCAGGTGACGGCCATGGACCGGGTGCACTGGACGAGGCATAGGTCTTCAGCATCACAACACGACGGATAAGGTGCCACCGGTGGTTTGTTCCGAGCGAATGGGTTGGACACGGCCCTCTTCTTGATATCTCATGGGGGGCGACAGTCACCATCCCCATCTACGGACGCCTCCTGGAGCACACTAAGGGAGCAATGGCCCGAATACACAGATGTGGAGGTCAAGCGCTTTGTAAGGTCCACCTTGGTTCCATCCTTTGGTTCTCCCTCACCTGCGGGTCGGGACTCTGAGAGCTGTGCGTCATGTCAGGGCATAATCACCTGCAGACAAGGAGAATAACTGTACCGTCCTTTTCACGCATGATCTCTGTATCTCTCTGCAAGTGGGTGTTCACTCAATTGTAGCCTCGTTCCTCGTGCGAGAGTCTACCGTGGTGGCGAATGAGGCCAAGCTGTGTATGAAGAACAACCTTGTAGAAGTACTCAAGCCATTCAATCTCTGACGAGCCATCGCTCGTGAGTTTCCTTAGGTGTTGTCCATAGCGCTTCCGGTGCTGAAACGCAGTCGAAACTCTGTTGACGGTCTTTTCCTCGGCGTTTGTTGCAAGCCACAACGCTTGAGACCTGATTCAGAGAAGCTTCTTTCGAAGTAAAACTCGCGTTTCGTTTCGGTAGGATCGCAAGTTTCATGGGCGGCCAAGCGGTGGCTCTGGGCAACATTGAGCAGATTTGAGGCTCTGAAAATCGTCGGTCGCGGGTCGATGGCACCTGCTGCGGGCATCAGGCAGTCGTTCTCAACACCGATCAGCCACGATGGGCCATGGTTGATATGGAGCACACACAATGCAAGAGAATAGTAAGTCCTCCACAGGCCGGTTGTCAAGTCAGCGCATTCTTAGGACTGACGGCGTGAAAGTACTCAAGCGGAAGTTGTCCACTGGCGAAAACGCTTGTGAAAGTGTAGAAGGCGATCGAAGGAGTAGTGCCCAAGGCCCGGGCTCATAAAGATAGGCATTGAACAACGCGGGGGAAGGCCCGAAATCTGTTAAAGGTCAGTTGGAATTGAGGGCCTGGGGATGTAGCATTTATTGCAGTGCGGATGCTTGACGGAAACATGCCCTCCTGGCGTTTCTTTTCCGGCGATCGTTGCGCAAGGCGAAGCGCCCCATTTATCGGTGAGGGAAAAAGCAAGCACGGTTCTGCGATAGATGAACTTGACTGACCCGACGACCAGAGACGGCCTCACGACGTCGACAAGGGGCCCAGTCGAAGATCAGGTTGGCCATGAACCAGTTTCCCGGTCGTTGGAGGCGAGAGATTCCTGGGTGTCGGATGCGTGTTTTGAACGAGTGCTGTCGGACGGGACGATCTTGCGGGAGGAGAAGAGAGGTCACGTTTTGCGACCATTCTTCTTCGGGCAAGTGAAGCGCCGATCGTCCAGAACACGCTCCCCCGCACGTGCTTCGGTCATGGCAATAAAACCTATGATATAACAATATGCACTTCATGACAGGTGGTGCATGATCTGGATCTACTACCAAAATGAGGACTATGAAGATGGTGGGGGCAGATGTTTGAACACCATGGGGCGTAAATGGCGCTGTATGAATCCCCAGGTTGGCCAAACGAAAAGGACAAGGCCAAGCGTTCCCCGCGAGATGCACGTTCAGCTCCACATGTCACAATGAATCGCGTATTCGCTAATCACCCGTACAGGAACTAGCTCCGGAAAGATCGAAGCGTAAACGTCACGCAAGAAAGCCACCAAGGTGGAGAAGAACAAGCTAAAGGCTCGCAGCAAGCGCAAGTGCTTACTGCGCTACCAGTGTCCCGCCTTGTGAGAGGTATATTGCATTATCTTACAGTTATAACGACTTCTTAGTGCCTGACCAAGCGCTCGCCGGTCTGAGGCGTTTGATGGTAAGCGATTACTAAGTGGGAACTCCTGCTCTACCTCTCATATCAGACTTAGGTTGTGCCACGTTCTCGGTAGCATCTCAATAAACAAGAGCCTCTGCCTACACCAGAACCACTGTTGGCAGATCAAGCTCGATGTAAATCACCAATGGCATGTCGAACCCTACGCAGCCTTTACCCGACGCGCGGATTGTACCTGTCATTTGCTGTTCTGGACCGGGACGTACCGACTCGTTGCGAGCGATTTCCTCAAGGCACCGCTCCTTGTTTCCTTATCCATTCCATCCGGGCCATCCGGAATGCCGCTGGATAAGTCCATCTACGCAGGCCATGTTGTGGACTATGACGACATCGGTGACGTATCGCGGTGGGCCGGCCGATGTAGATAAACAGCGCTGAAGCCGCAAACTGCACATGCAACACAAGCCTCCGGAGCCAAGAGATCCTCACAACATGGCCCCAAACGCGCACGCCGATCCTATCGCATACGAGCAGTCCGTTTTCCAGGCCGGCCTGCACTCAGCCCGGCCACCCTTCACCTTCCAACCGTCAAGGTGGGAGGAGCTGGCTCAAAATGTCCTCTCAGCTAATTCCTGGGGATACATCCATGGAAATGCCGGCGCCGGACAGACTTACCAGAAGAACCTGGCTTCCTTCTCTCGCTGGTCAATCGTCCCGAAGCGCCTCGTGCCAAGCCGTAAGGATGAGAATGGAAACGAGCTCTTCAGCGACACATCGACCACGGTACTTGGCCAAAGGTTGAAATTTCCCATTGCAATCGCGCCGATCGGAGTCCAGAAGATCTTCAATCCGGAGGGGGAGAGCGCTGCGGCGAAGGCTGCGGCTTCGGTCAACATCCCGTACACCCTCAGTACAGCGAGCAGCACAAGCATCGAGGACGTTGCCAAGGCCAATGGAGACGGCATTCGGTGGTACCAGCTGTACTGGCCGAGCCGGGAGCACGACGACATCACCATCTCTCTGTTGAAGCGGGCGAAAGCAGCAGGGTACACAGCCCTCTTCGTCACGCTGGATACTTACGTGCTGGGCTGGCGGCCCTCGGATATGGACAACGGCTACAATCCTTTCATCCATGCAGACAGAATCGGCGTAGAACTCGGCTTCACCGACCCTGTTTTCCGGAAGAAGTTCAAAGAGAAGCATGGATATGAGATCGGTGAGACCACGGACCATGAACCCTCCGACATGGGCCGTAGCGTCTCTCAAGCGGCACAAGAGTGGACGAAGATTGTGTTCCCCGGCCACTCGCACAGTTGGGAGGACCTTGAGCTCCTAAAGAAACACTGGGACGGCCCGATTGTGCTCAAGGGCATCCAGAGCGTGGGCGATGCTAAGAAAGCTGCTGAATCAGGGGTTCAGGGGATTGTGGTCAGTAATCACGGAGGCCGGCAGCAAGACGGGGGCAACAGCAGTCTGGGTGTCCTGCCACGTATCGTGGACGCAGTGGGAGACAAGCTGGAGGTCATGTTCGACAGCGGGATCCGATGTGGAGCCGACATTATGAAGGCACTCGCACTGGGGGCCAAGTGCGTCTTCGTTGGCCGGCCATATGCATACGGGCTCGCTATCGGGGGCGAAGAGGGCGTCAGACATGTTCTTCGAGCAATGTGCGGCGATCTGCTCATGAACATGCATCTCGCTGGGGTACGTGGCCTTGACGAGTTGACAAGAGATGATCTAGTGAAGGAGGACGAATTGTTCTAATGCAAGAGTTGACATCTGAGAAGCCCTTAGACACGGCCAACTCATGGGTTTGTGCTTTCTCTACCAGGCGGTTTAATGTCAAGGGTCCAAGAAGGCTGAAGGAGTAATGGCTGTGTGGATTTCTGAGCCCATTGGTTGAATGGATGTAAAAGAAATACGAGTCGTGTCGGAGAAGTTGGACTTGCTGGCAAGGCGCAACAGGCAGCCTTATGGTGAAGTCGGCGAGTGGAGTCCGCGAAAGTTGCGGTCAGACGCCAATTCCACGGATCGGCGAACTGCAGCGAAGGCAGCAGTGGGCCGTGGCCATTTGGCGTAGAAACTTTCCAGCATATTAGTAGGGGATCCCAGGCAGCAAGCCTACAACAAAAATGTAGAGGCGACACGGGAACAGTGAGCTGGAGATGCAGTCGATCGAGCGAAAGAGAGTCGGACAAGTCGAGAGCGGCAGGTCAGCACTCGTGTACGCAGATGGATGCAAGGCAGGGCCAACGGCTCGGCGGCATTAGGTTGGCCCCCAATGGGAAGAGGTGCCGGCCACCCCGCAATGACTGGCAGCAGGATGCACAAGAGAAGGGCCGAGCCGCTGGACGACGATTGATTCCCATCCGGGCTGACCGGACGTGGTTCAGACGCGACTCGACCGAAGGGGATCAAGAGCTCAAGCCGGCAGGATGACTTGCATTGCTTGCCAGGCAACGGCACGGGATGAGCGGCGATCGAGATGGTGGCTTCGGGAGGGCACGCGGCGTGGCGTGGGGCAGCGAGGCGAGCGGATTGTGAGAAAGCTGATGAGAGGCGCAGTCTGGGTTGAACTGGAACAAGTGAGGGCGAGACACGGAGGTAAGGCCAAGTGGCATCGACGGGCAGGCCTCGAGACAAGCCTGGGAGGGCTAAGTGGCTAACGGCTTACAGGAGTTGGATCGACGGCGGCAAGAGCGACCGAAGAGGCGCGGCCGCCGAGCGCTTAGCCGGCGGGAAGCTTCGCAGAGGGACACGAGTTGGAGTACGTTGGCTCCGACCTGGCTGAAGCACGATTACGTCCGTATCAACGCGTCGCCGGGCCGTTCGTGTTGTAATTGCTCCACCGGCGCAGCAGCGGAAGGCGATCCAATCCCGTGCGTACCTAGTAGGTAGGTAGGGTAGGTAGTACAGACAGGATGAGGCAGGCGGCAGGCGCGTCCACCGGCAGTCATCCGGCACCCACACCCACGCGACACTGGCCCTGCCACAGCGCCCAATCGCTCTCCTCAGCCCTGTCGCACCCGTCTCCCCGACTCGCGCCAACACAAACACCGATACATAACTTCCGCGCACTGCCGACACTTCACTTCCCGATGGCCGAATCGCCGATGTTCGAGGGCGACGGCGCAACACTTAGCCTCGCGCCCGCCGTTGCGCTTTCAATGGAGCCCCTGCAGATCGCACCGCACAACAAGCCTCCCGCTGGCCCACCGCTCGAGCAACTGGCAGCTGGCAGCTGGCCACTGGCCGCTTAGGGCCCTCTGTCTCCGCACGCACGCCGCTGGCCGGGGCGCCTCCATGAAACCGGCATGTGCGGCTCGCAGCGTGGGGCCCGCAGCGGCACTGCTCCCGCTGGGCTCCTTCCGTCACAGAAGCTTATTCATGTTGGGCTCCCGCCCAGTCTGCGCGAGTCCCAATGCGCGATGCTCTCTCCACCACCGCCTGGACAGCAACCGGGGCCACCTGCCAGACCTCGAACCCCTCCGACTATATAAACTCGCCCGCCGGACCCGTCGCACGAAGTGTCCTCGCCAGCTCGCCCTCACCCCTTCCACGCCATGTGTACCCAGATCATCCATTCGTACGGCTGCGGCCACCAGATCATCGAGAAGGCTCCCTGCGCCGCCTCCAGGAGCACCGCCTGCGGAGTCCTCAACACCAAGAACTTCACTCATAGCGGCAATTGCGACAAGTGCGATCAATAACACGTACGCGGCCTCCCTTGCTCTCACGACTCAATCACTCATGCTTGCCCAGCCCGCGCTGCGCTGCGCTGCGCCGTCACACCGCTCGAAATCAAAAGCCAGCAGCAGCATACATCTTCGAGTCATGGCCCTGTCCGTTCTCAAGGCTCCGCGAGCACCCGCTCCCCTCGCCGTCTCCGGAGCTCTCCATTGCAGCCACCCCTCCGCCAAGCAACGCCCCAGGCCACCCTCGCCATCTCCCTTAGCCGCACCACCTACCCCACCAAGCCAGACGACCGACCGTTGGACTAACCGCGCCTCTCTTTACGGGTACCGGGCGAGCTAAGCTTTTTCGGAACTTCGGAATTACGGAACCGCCCGTCGAATCGCCTCGTGCACAACCAGCGTCGCACACAAAACACTTTCCAGACCCCGGCCAAGTTTTTTTTTCTCGCCAAGTGGATCTCGTCCGCCTTTCGATTTTGCGCAGCTGTGCCGCAGGATCATCCCACTCGCCAGACAGCCTCGACTGTGGCTTGCGAGCAGATTGAGCATGACGTTCGGGTTGCAGGCCAATCGGCACCTTCGGCACGTCTCGACAATGCAGGACGACTCGCGCCGCCAACCCTATCACCAACCATCTACTGCCCTAAACATGGTCACAAGCCGACAATCGTCACTATGTTGTGGAGACGGCTGTGGTACAGCTCATCGATCGCCCTGCTCTCGTCATTGCCAACGCACGCCTGTGTTCTCGAGCACCTTTGCTGGCCGGCCTTCCCTTTCTGCAGAACCGCGCGTCCCCTGCACTGATGCCGATGCGCGTCTGCGGCGGCAAGAGCAAGAGCCGGCGGAAAAGGCTATAACGCGATGGTGATAATACCCCACCGGCAAGCAGGCTTTTCCCTGCCAAAAAACCCTTCCGTCCCCACCTCCCGACCTCCCCCCTTCTTTCCGCATATGCACGTCACTTGCTATAGTCATTCCCCACATCCAAGGCCAACTACATACCTACGGCGCTGGACATTGAGTAGAACGAAGCACGAAGAGGCTTGGAAAGAGACACGGCCGTTCTTTAGAGCACAGAAAGTGAATGTTTTCTTTATACCCTTTGTTTTATTTACTGTTGGTTAGCGGGTACCTGTAAAAATAGAGATAAAAAGCAGTCTTTTTTTTTCCGAGTTTCAGAATCTTCAGGCAATTGAATCTACTCCGCAGTCACCTTCCGCATCTGTCTTGATAAACGGTTGGGCCTTTTTTCGTGATTCCAGAGATCTGCAGGCAGCAATCAGTGTGGGGCGCATTCTTTCCTTCCGTCAGGATCCCGCCACCCTACCCGCATCCGACGGCACTGCTCCCACTTCCCCTAACAATCCCGTACAATAACTGCAAAGCCAGCCAACAGCCATCAACCCCAGCCGTCGTTGGCCATAAGCAGCATTGTCTCAGAGCTCGAGACAGCAACGGGCAGCGACTCTCTCTCTCTTCCTCGGTCAGATCTGCCGGGGTGGGGCGGGAAAGGCAGGCGGGCCGAGTCAAGGCGTCGAATGATGCAGAAAATAGACGACCCGTTGGGCATCCATCGAAAGTGAATTCGCGTACGTGCACACACACACGCCCCCTCCATCACGTTCACATGCGCCATAAAAGAGAGAGGGGAGTTTGAGTTAGGCAGTGGTGCCTGCTGTGCCACGTGCCGCGTTTCTTCTTCTTCTCTCGTCGTGACATGCAGGACTTTTTTTCTCTCTCTCCCCACCATAGATCAGCCACAACAAACCATTTTCACTCCTCGTCAGCCCCCTGCGCGTCACGGGCTCTCTGTGACACGCTAAAACCTGCTTTGTCGTTTCGATTGCGTTTTGGAGGGGGGGTCCTATAGGCGCCGGGCAAAAACAAGAAAGTCCGGGCACGGATAAAATCTGGAGGGCAGCGGGAAAAAAAAAATCGGAGCGAGGGGTGGGAGATGGCACCGAGCGAGTGGGGACGTGAAGAGAGAGGGAGCGGCGCGCAGTGGTTGGACTAGGGGACCGATCGCCGGTGAGCTTGTTCAGCGGCACAGGCTCGCGTAGTGTGTGCGTGTGTGGCCTCACTGCGTCTTCCCGGCATCATGACGTCGCTGTTTCGACGGTGCTTCTGGATCGATCTGACGCCGTCGTTCGTCCCTTTCGTCGCGTGTGATTGACGCTTGGGATAATACGTAGGCTTTTGCAAGTGAGTGCTCAGGGTGCGAGCTGTATAGGTTTTTGTTGCGGCTGGCCAGCCCTCGTGATTTGTCATGTGGCGAGTGCGGCGAATTACTGAACGAGGGGACGAGACCAGCATGTGGGTGTCGAGAAGGTGGGACGAGAATACGTTCCCATTGCGCTCATTATGCAAAGTGACTGTTGCTGCCTGGCGTGGCTCCCGGTGACGGAAGTGTCTGGATGAGAAAGGGGCAATTGACTTTCCAACATGGTTGCGAAACTGGAGGGGTGCGTCCGCTTCGAGCGATGTGCATGGTGCTCTTCGGTGCTCCTCGGAGCGGTTGAATTGCTAAAGGGCTGCCAGCTATTGACGAAAGAATTGTGAGCAACGCTCCACTTTCTGTCGTGTCAACAGCCGAAAGAGCATCGTGGCAGCAGCTCCACCCTGCACCATCGTGCTGATCTCCTTGCAGATCTGCGCCTGAAGATTGACAGGCTTACACACGCGTTCGTAATCCTCGGTTTTGCAGCTCTACCAGCCGAACTTTGTCCACGTTGATTAGTTATGGTGGAGCCCAGAGACTAAGGCAGACCACGTGGCCTGCAAGACCCGCACGCTCGGCATGTAGCTCGAGGGCTCGGGTTGTCGCTTAATGCTTTGCGACTCGGAGGTCCCCGAGAGATGAAGGTGTATTGTACAGATGAACTCTCTTCCTCCCGACTAGACGTCCAATCGGGAGACCTGCCAAGCCAAGGCGACTAACATTGCGAATACCATCCGTTCGATCACCAGTGAGGCATTCGAGTCAGCTCGGAACACTCGGCGGCAGCCACAGAGCGTTTGGTGCCTCGTGCGAAATGCACTTGTGGCACAGTGTGAGCCCGCATCACGTCCGACCATATTGGCGTTTACTATTGATTTTTACAACACTAAAAGCAACTTTGTCTTTATCGGGAAGGCACAATAATGCTTTCCTGCCTATCTAATGCGTGAATGGATGTGTTTCTGCAAGTGCGGAATGCATTTCCTAGTCTGCTGCTTAGAACGTTAAATTCATCCAAATTGTTTCCCCACTGCGCAGTTTCACCCCATGTTTTTGACTTGGCTGTTCCATGAAATAACCGTAGACCCAAAAACGCATGCTCCTTCCCATTTCAGGGGCACCTCCATTGTTCCGCTATTACAGGCTTCCCTCGCTCCGGGCTATAGTACGCAGTCAGAAAAAGATGATCGACGTCTAACCAGAGCTGCAACGCCAAGACGTGCGGCCAAGACGGACCGTCAACCTTACGGCGGAGGAAAGGGTCCGGTTGGGCAGCAAGGGCAGGCAGCTATTTTTACTGCCGAGGGAGAAGCAGGGTCACGAGAGAAGAAGGCCCTGGCATGGCATGAGCTCGGCGTCTCAGATACGGGCGGCATATTATTATATCCCGGCGTCGCAATCCGCCGCGCGGTCGCCAATAGATGATGGAAGGAGGCCGAGGCGGCTCCTGCCGGCGGGAGGCGCTTGGCGCACCCGAGTATCACCACTGTCACGCGATGAGGCGTCGCAGCAACGCGCGTATCTCGTTCCGCCATGTGGGCTGGCGGAAAGCTGCGGCAGCGAGGGCGGGAAAGGGTCTAAATGCCAGGTAGGACAAGCGCGCTCCCCAGATTCCGCCCCCCGCCCCCCGAAATGGCCCCGCCCTCGCTGCAATTCCGCACTGATCGCGCCCGATAGCGCCTGATAAGCGCGCCGCCACTACTTAGGGAAGACATGTCGCCCATCCAAAGCTGCGGACGCGCTTATTTCAGGCCGGAGTTGCCCTTCGACTCCCTATCAAGACGCCATGTCTTTAGGCGGCGGTATTAGGTACATGATGCCTATCTTAGCAAGTGTTGCCAGAAGGGCATGCATATAAGCAGCGCTGAACAGCGGCCCAGGGTCAACCTGCAGCCACATCTGTTCCTGGAGGAAGCTGACTCCACTACCCCGCATCAGCACGCGCCGTTTCACAATCCCTACATAAGCTCCCGCTTCTTTGCGCCCTCACTGCAAATCCCTTGCTTTTACCGGACCAAACAATGGCCAATTCCCCGTCAACCATCAAAGTCGCCGTCACTCAGGCCGAGCCCGAATGGCTGGATCTTGAGAAGGCAGTGCAAAAGACTTGCGCTCTCATAGAAGAGGCCGCCTCCAATGGCGCTAAGCTTGTTACCTTTCCAGAATGCTGGATCACCGGTTATCCAGCATGGATTTGGTTAGACTCTCTCTCTCCGTTTATTCATCTCAATTCTTTCTTCCATGATTCTTTGAAATTCAACATCCGCTCAGTGCAAACTCCTCCTCATTCCTCTTAAAGGGTTTTTTTTAAAAAAAAAGAAGAAAAAAAGGAGACCCCACCACTAACATCCCCACCATCCCGAACAGGTCCCGCCCCGTCGACTTCGCCCTCGCCAACACCTACATCAAGCAGTCCCTGCGCGTCCCCTCGCCGGAGCTCTCCGCCATCCGCGCCGCCGCCGCGCAGCACGCCATCGGCGTCGTCCTCGGCTTCAGCGAGAACCGCGACAACTCGCTGTACATCGCGCAGGCCATCATCGGGCCGGACGGCGCGCTCCTGACCCACCGCCGCAAGATCAAGCCGACGCACATGGAGCGCACCGTCTTCGGCGACGCCGCGGGCGGGCCCGACACGCTGGCCAACTGCGTGCCCATGACCCTGTCTCCCTCCTCCTCCTCCTCCTCCTCTTCAAACGGTCAGGAACCCGGGGACAGAGTCAACGTCTCCGCCCTCGCGTGCTGGGAGCACGCCCAGCCCCTGCTCAAGTACCACACCGCGCTCGCCCGGCCGACCTTCCACGCCGCGGCCTGGCCGCCCGTCTACGCGCACGGCGGCGGCTACGACGTCGACCCGACGCTGTGGTCCATGTCGCGCGAGGGCTGCCGCAACCTCTCCCAAACCTTCGCGGTCGAGTCGCAGGCCTTCGTGCTGCACTCGACGGCCGTGCTGACGGCCAAGGGGATCGAGCGGATGGGCACCGCCGGCGGCGCCATCATGAGCAGGCCCGGCGGCGGGAGCTCGGCCGTGTACGGGCCCGACGGGCGGAAGTTGACGGAAGATTTGGACGAGTGTCGGGAGGGGATCCTGTACGCCGAGTGCGATCTGGACGAGGTGTTGAAGGCGAAGGGCTTCTTGGATCTCGGGGGCCATTATAGCAGGCCGGATATTCTGTGGTTGGGGGTGGATGGTAAGGCGAAGAAGCATGCTGTTGCGAAGGATGAGAGGGGCGGCCAGGAGGATGCTTGATCGCTTTGCGGAAGTTGAAGAGAGGTGGTGATGGTGACGAGCAGGGAGGACTTCCTCGTCTGCGGTGATGACATTAATCTTCTTGGAAGATGACTCCGAAAGGTATCTATGTAAGCTCGTAATGTATGAAAATCAGGACAAAAAAACGCCAAGCCGTTTCTATGGTATAAATCCCAAACCAGAACCCGTAAATCCTTCAATCCCAGTGCCTGTCAAAAGGCGATATATCTCCAATACTTTTCCCATCCATCTAAAACCGAAATCTTCGTGTGAGGGTATCATTCAGTGCGCCATAACCGGGCCGCCAGCAGCCTTTCCAACGTTCTTTACGCCAAACGTGCTGGCAACCATCCCGATACCAGCAAGACCAACGCAGCACCAGAGTCCGGTAGCGTACTGCTGCATGGGACCATGGCCCTTGCTGGTGTCAACAGCCTGGACGACAGCACTTGCAAGGGCCAGGCCCACGCCGCTGCCGATCTGGAAAGCCGTGTTGATCATGCCTCCGCATAGACTCTTGACGTTGACGGGGACGGAACCCAGGAGAGCAACCGTGATGGTGCAGTAAACAATGGTGGTACCGGCGACGCTAAGGACACTGCTGGGGAAGACGTGCTTCCAAAAGTTGATGTCTCCCTCCTTGATCAGCGCAGAGGGGATCGGGGCGATGGCGCAGATGGTCATGCCAACGATAAGCAGGTGCTTAGTGTTGAATATTTCGAGCATGCGGGACATGCCGAGAGAGCACGTGAAGCCAGTGGCGCCCATAGGCAGGAAGCGAAGGGCCGTCTGACCCGCGCTGAGATGCATGACCTCCTGGGCAATAAGCGTCGTGTAATACACTATCGTCTGGTATCCGCCATACATCACTGGCAAGGACTTAGTCGACATCCCTCCAAAAAGTTGGGATGGAACACTTACCAAATCCGCCAATCCAGAGAGCAGCAAAGTTCTCCAGCTTCCAGAGCGAAAGCGGCATGATAGGGTTGGGAACCTTCTTTTCCACGAAAGCGAAGGCGACGAGCATGGCGATGCTGAGTATAAGCAGCACAATGATGAACGCCTTGCCCCAACCGTACTCACCACCGCTCGACAAAACGAAGCTGAGTAGAATGAGACCGGCAGTGGACAGGCCGGCGCCAACGAAATCCAGTTTGGGGCGTGCGTTTCCTTCCATCCTATCCTTGGGTAGACAGAACCAGGACAAGGAGCCCAAGCAGCCGGTGATGGAGACAGAGATGAAGAACAAATACCGCCATCCAAGAGAAGACGTAAGGAAGCCGCCAAAGATGAGGCCCATGCAGAACCCAACGGCTCCGGAGGCGCCGAAAATGGTCAAAGCAAGTGTGCGGTCCTTAGCTATAAAGTAGTTGCTGATAATACCAACGGCAGATGGTACTGTCATGGCAGCACCAATACCTTGAATAGCGCGGAAAATGGCCAGTTGAATAAAGGACGTAGCCAGACCATCAGCGAGCGTCCAAACACTCAGGGTTGCCATGCCACAGCAAAAGATCAGCTTCCGGCCGAACCTGTCAGCCATAACGCCGGACAAAAGAAGGAAGCCTCCAAAAGTAAGGGTATAGGCGGAGATCAACCACTGCAAGTCGCTGCCGTCGACGTCGAAGTTCTTCTGAATGGCTGGCAGGGCAATGTTGACGCCGGTCATGAAGACGTTGTCCATCAGCTGGGCGCCGCACGTGCACAGCAGGATCAATGCGCCCCGCCATGAAGCAATAATTCCGATCTCGGGGTAAGCCTGGCCAACACCGTTCTCATACTCGGCAGGCGTCCGAGTTCCAGAGGAGGTTGATCCGGGCGATGGGGGGCGCGAAATCTTGTAGTTCGATGCTGGTGACGGAGGACGGGTGGAGAGAGGCGTGTTTACGTTCGAAGGCAATTCACGAATGGTGCTGAAAGCGCCGGGCTTTGCGGGCTTCGGCCTCTGGATGGAGGGTAGCTCGACAATATTGTCCAGCGACTCGCGCCTGTGGTGCGAGTGGTGGCCGCTGATGGCCGAGGCGCTCCTTGCCAGGGCCTCGAGGCCTTCCGGGCGTTCGTCCTCGAAGGTAACACGGGAGGTGGTGCTCGTGCGGCGGATGGGAATTCCAGGAAGACCTGTGGGCGGCACAAGGGTTGGTGCTTCCTCAAGGGCAGAGGTGCGACGAGCAAGCGGCTCGCCGTTGCCGTCCTGCGACTGGCGCATCTCGTAGTGGTCGTTGTGGTGTGGCATGTTTGCAATCACTACTTCCCAGGCGTGGGAAATATTCGCGGAACTGCGTGAGGAACGGTGATTGAGCTCCAAGGTGCAGCGGAATAGGAGATGGTATTTAAAGGAAAGTTAGGAAAGGGCCGTCTCAGGCGGTGCTGATGGTGGAGGGGCCATGTTGGGCCGTGGCGACGGTGAGAGGGCCATCTCGCACCGGCTAGCACGCGTGCAAAAAAATCTGCTCAGGCGAGGATTGTATCAGCGGCCCCACCGATGGCGAGGGGCGTGATGTCAAGGAAACGGATTGGTGTTGAGTTTTTGGGCCTGTTTGCGACGATAGCGGCTTAATCAGCAGCCCTATCGCGCTTATCGGCCTCTGTTTCCCGACGCTCGTTCTCTGCTCCTTCCCCTCCCGGCTCCTCTGGAGCAAGTTTTCCCGCCGCCAACCTGTTCCTCACAGCGCATCTGCAAAGCACGATCCTCGTCCACCACGATAAACCGCAATGCAGACTTTTTCAGCCCCTGCAGAGGCCCATTATTCGAGCCAGAGGCGGCCGACCGGTGCGCCGCCGGGAAAGAGTTCCCGCACCGCCACCACATTAAAAATACCCTGTGCCCGCTGCCTGCGCCGCCGCGTACCTGATAAACAGCCCATTCTAGCTCTCCCGCTCACCCGCTCTGCCTAGGATTGGACCAAATTCTCCGCAGCTGCCCCATATCTGCGTCCGCAATCGCTCCCATCCCGCCGCCAATCGCACTTTCACGTGCAAAATGCCCATCACCGCACCCCACCACTGCACCCACCACCGCCCCAGCTGTGACTCACGGCATGGTTCACCGGTCGGCTCTACACCTCTGGACAACACCCTGATCGGCGCCGGACCCACGGGCCTGGATTGGGCTTCTTCGCGCCTCATACATTGTCATTATCGATAGCATTGTATTACTGCATTAGGACGCCCTCGCTTCTACTCTTGAAAGCTCAAGCCCAGGATCTCCGGCTTCCGTTCCTCCAGATCCAGGATCATCTGTCCGAAAAGTCCGTTCGCCCACGAAAACCTGCAGAAAAGCCACGAAGTCAGTCATGCACACGCAGAGAAAAAGACGCAAAAAGCGTCCATCAGTCGGAAAATGAAAAGGTAATACGGAACAAAAGCGGTGCCACGGGGGGGAAAAGGTTTAATCACCACTCACCATTGTCGCGTCCAGTCGCTCTGGTTCCAGCTGTTGATGCTCTCGTGGATCAACCCCAGCCCGTCGGTGCTGCTCACAATCTCCCTCAGCGCCGCCACGATCTCCGCCTCGTCATCGGTCGTCAAGATGCGCACGATGCTGGCCATGGGCCACGCCATGCCGGGCCCGGCGTGCGGCCCGCCGACGGCGTTGATGACGGGCCCGCGCATGAAGTACGGGTTGCCCGCGCTGAGCACGAGCGCGCGCGTGTTCTGATACACCTCGTTGCCGGCGTCCGTGTACCCTAGGAACGGCGCCGCCAGCAGGGACGGGATGTTCGCGTCGTCCATGAGGTTGGCCGATCCGTAGCCGTCGACCTCGAAGGCGTAGACGGATTTGCCCCCGGGCCCGGCGACAACGCCGTGCTGCTCGATGGCGGCGCGGACGGACGTGGCGAGCGCGGCCATTTCCTCGGCCAGCCCAGCCGGCGCGTTGTCCAGCTGCTGCATGATGGCAACCGCGGTCTCCAGGTAGCGCGCGAACATCATGTTGGCGGGGACGAAGAGCTGAAAAATGGTCGAGTCGTCGCTGGGCCGGAACGCGGAGCGGATGAGTCCTGTGCCGTTGTTGACCGGGTTGCCCAGCCCGTCGTTGGCGAGCGTCTCGGTCGCCCGGGTCGTCTGGCGGGTGAAGGTGTAGGGCGAGTCCAGGACCTGGCCGTCGGCGGCGTAGGTGGGCGTCTGCATGTCCGTGGCGACTTTCATGATGGCCTGGATGGCCGAGATCCACTGGTACTTGCCGAAGAAGTCCAGGTCGTTCGTCGCGTTGTAGTAGTTGTCCGATACCTCGAGGAACGCGGCCAGAGAGTCCAGCTCGTACTTGCACTCGAAAACACTGATGTTGCTGTAGGGAGGCGTGACGGTGTCCTCGCTGGCAGAGGGGTTCGTGTCGGGAGCAATGTTGGACTCGACCGGCGGCTGGAACGAATTACAGTAGGGCGAGGTTAGAAGATAGCGGGCCTGGAGATTGATGACGCCACGGTAGAGCGAGGCAATGCTGTCAGGCGAGTCTGAAGCGTTAAGGACTGGCAGGTAAGACTGCATCTGGTTGGCCGAGTCGCGCAACCACATGGCGTTGATGTCGCCAGTGATGACAAAGGTGAGTTCCTCCTCGGAGTTGTTCGCCGCCACTCCCTTCCACTTGATAGCCGTGTCGAGCGTATTGGGGTAGGCATTCTCGAAGAGCCGGTAGAGGTCGGGGTCTGCGATGACGCCCTCCATGCGGTCAACCAGCTCCTCGACCCCGGAGCTGTTGAAGGTACGGCATGCCGGAGCTGGGCGCTGGAAGGGTAATTGGTAGGTACCGTTCGTGAAGGGCTCGTGCCTTTGAGCCGAGTAGTCGATGTAGTCTGGACACTCTTGACCAGCAGCGCCGCCCAGCAGAAGTGGGACAGCAGCTGGTAGCAGCAAGGTGGATTGGCGCATGGTTTATGCGATCGACGAAGGCTGAGGAGACACGGGAGATGTCTTGCAGCTGGCGATCGCTGGAGATAAACAGCCGTCTCGTGGCTCTCTTCTGCGGGGCTGGGGGACAAGCTCGTATTTTGTAGCTGCAAGACATGCTTGCCTTCCATGCTTTGGGGTCTGCCGGGGGGTGAGCCCTGTGACGCTACCCCGCCGCCACGGCAGCGTAGACACATGGGGAACCCGGGATTGTTGGGCGCGGATGCTACCTTCCCCGCAAAACCAAGTCGGTTTCTGGCATCGCTCCAGGAACCAACTGACTTTTGGTCACCGCCAGACTGCTCCTCCTGACGTCAGCCGCGCCGCCTCGGTGGAAGGTTTTCCGAAAGTGAAACAATACAAACACGCCGCACAACCCAACCTTGACATCTGTCAAACATACCTTGGGTCCGCCAAACGTCGCACAAACACAATTCTGTAGCAATCACTCTACCTTCAGCTCGAGTCACAAATACGAGGCCTGCAAGAAGTGCTCGATTCCCAATACTGCCGACATCTCTCGTACGACCGGTTCCTCCCGATGCCACGCTGCATTGACGCTTGTAAGCCGCTTTAACGCTCATGGCGACAACATGCAGTCAATGCTCCTGCGCTTTCCTTGGCCTTTCTCGTTACTGCGTCGCTCTGCGTTGCTGGAACGGTGACGTCTCCTGAGACTTTAGCCGACAGAAAGGGAAAGCACCGGCGCCCGGCGTCTTCTCCACGACTCGTCACGCACTTAGCCTTCTCCCGACCGCCGAGATTTTGTCAACTGTGCGTTGATGACGCTGAAGAAAGAAAGAAAAAATCGAAATATGTATGAAAGAGTCTTGAGCCGGTCTTCGGAAACGAATGTCGTCACTACCGAGGCGTTGGAGAACAGATGAAGAGGCTGCACACAACAAAAAAATAAACACCTACCATGGTTGAGCACGCTATGCAAGAGGCGTAGGTTTTGACGATTCCTATCTCCCCCTTGTTCCAGCCCCGCGATGGAAAGCAGGGGATACTAGTCGCAAATCCACGATAGTAGTCTCCCGGAGAATCGGTCGTCTACAACAAAGAGCTGTCGAATTCTCTCAAGGACCCTTATATTGACTGGTAACAGGTCGGCAGCCAATCGCTTACGGCGGCAAGGAGCCGCATGAAGATGAGCAGGATATTGTAGCGACGCGACTGCACTGGAAGCGACGTTGAGACGGTTTCGAATAGAAACAAGGCTGCAATCTTCGGCCCCACTCAAGCAACGGGCTCTCCCGAAAATGTCTCCCATCGTATTGGCACCGCCAGATAAATTGACAGCTGTCTTCAAGTCGCACTCCTCCCAATAAGCTCGCTGCTAAATTGCAACCGTCGCTAGTGGCCGCGTTCCGCAACGGAAATAACGTCGCCTAAGCATTATTGTAGGATCCGATTGACAGCTGGCGCCCCGGTCCGAATCCATTTAGTTGCTGGCAAGCTCGCCTTACCGGAGCTGTGGGAGCGCCTTGCTCCGTCGCCTGTCCCTCCAAAATTACCCATTGTGGTCCTTCTGCCGCTGACTGGCTCGACCCCCTTCGCGAATCCATGTGCGACAGCAATCAATTGGCGACACTGTGCACCTAACCACATCAACCATTGTCTTCACGATCCGGCGGCCCGGCGAGTGCAGATTTTGCTCAATGACGTAGAAAAAAAAAAGAGAAGGATCAGGATGCAAATTATCTCGCCTCAGGCCGCCCGGTTACGTAGATCCGATGCATCCTCCGCCCATTCCAGAAGCCCAACTAAAACTGTCCGCGAGATCTAGCAGCTTTACCAGCGTCGCAACATGCGGCTGAAGCAACGTCTCTTTCCAAATTCGGTATCGCGAAGGAAGATCGCTGGCGTTGTAAGATTGGGACGTCGTTACCCGTCGCGGAGAATTTACCATCTGCAGCAACCCGTGCCCGCATTCCTTACAGCCTCACCCTCCAATACCATGGGAATCCCCGTTACGGTTTATGCATACCAAAGGCCGGGGCCACTCATTACGCAGCCCGCGCTTCATCGTCCAGTCTCTTTTCTGGGGTTGTCCACCCCGATGCTTGATCTGCCCGTCTACTCTTGCCCCCGCTCCCTCTTTATGCATTGCGACTCGAGACGATGAGCCTCACCGATGACCTGGGTCCCCTTGGCTGGACGGTCTCTATTGCTTTCTTCGCCATATGCGCCATATCCTTTGTCTTGCGCCTGTGTGCGCGCCTCTTCGTCACCAAGGCATTTACTTGGGATGATCGGTTCATGGCAATTGCCTTTGTACGGCTTCTACATGACTTTCAACCCGGTCGGGAGCTAACAATGGAGCAGTTGTCACTCATCGCCGAACAGTACATCTGCTGGGAATGGCTCGTTTTGGGAGGTGGAAAGTCAGTCGAGAGAAACATTTCCGCATCGTTTAAAGCAGGATGCTGATAGGTAGCAGGCACGTCGAATTGGTCAGCTCCGAAAACTTGAAGAAAATCAGACTGGTTCGTCCACCCGCAGCAATCAGCTCGAATGTCCTCGGCTTACACGCAGCACAGTATGAGCTCGTCGAGCAGTTTTGCTATCTCTTCGTCCACCTCTTCCTCAAGCTCTCCTTCCTCCTTTATTTCTACCGCACGCTGTACACTCCACGACTCTCGACAGCTATCCGTATCACCGCCGCCATTGTCGTTGTCCAGACAGTGGCTTCATGGATCTTCTATGCACTTCAGTGCCGACCCCTCGGCGCTTATGTCGATCCGGAAGACTATCTGGATGCCACCTGCTATCCGTCCGGGATCGCCTACTACGCTCCCGTCGCCGTTGTACGCTCCCTTGGGCGCGCCTTCATCACCAAAAGAACCCCCGCTAACTTGCCTACCAACCAACCAGAACGTCGCTACCATCGTCCTCATCTACATCCTCCCCATTCCCACGCTCACACAGCGCCCCCGTCCGCAGCGGCAAACCATCACAATCCCTCCTACCCTACCGGCCACCACCCCAACACCAAGCGACGCCGCCTCCACCGACCCAGAATGCCCCTCACAACAAGAAGCCCAGCCCTCGGCTCCCCCCACCTCCACCACCCCCACCCGCAGCGGCACCCTCATCGCGCTCTTCCTCCTCGCCGGCGGCGGCATCATCGTGTCCGGCCTGCGCGTCGTCGTCCAGTACCAACAAGCCATCATCACGACCAGCGCGTCATACTCCCATCCTTCCTCCAACGACCGCACCTACAACCTCGCCCTCCTCGCCATCGCCACCACCGTCGAATTCGGCGTCTACGTGCTCGTCGGCAACGTCCCGGCCATCCGCGCGCTCTTCCTCGGCGGCGGCCGTCGCGGCGGTGAGGATCGATCGGCGTCGCCGGCGGGGTCGGCGCACGAGCTTCGCGAACAACACCACCAGAGGCGGAAGAAGCGGACGACGTGGGGGAGGATGAGGAGAAAGATGGGGGACAGAGGTGCCGAGACGGACGAAGATGAGTTGTGGGAGGAAGGCGAAGAGGGAGGGAAGATCACGATCACGTCGCGGGTCAGCATTTCCATCACCGAGGCGCTGCGCGTCAAGGACGGGCCGGCGCACTACCCGAAGAAGTACTTCAAGTTCGCGCGGCCGGGCGCGCAGAGCCCGACGCCGAATTTCTTGAAGGACGTGGAAGGTGCGGGTGCGGAGGCGCCGGTGGGGTGAGCGAGTGAGTGGAGCGAGGGGGGCCGGGGCAGGGGGAAGAAGAAGAGTGGAGTGGTAAGGTGTGTCGTGCGGGGGCTGTGATGCCTGGGATAGAGAGCAGGGATGGGAGGGAGAAGCGGTGATGTTGAAGAGTGGTGGTGGAGCCGGAGGGCTTGTTGCCTGCCGGGCCCCGACTCAGGTGCAATGCCTGGAATTGGTGTTGATCACCAGTTCTTCTTGACGACGTTACGACGGTTCGAAGTTCAGCAACTTTTTTTTTCCTCGCTGTCTCCTTTTGTTTCTTTTTCTTCTCTCCTTTGTTTTCAGCATATCCGACGTAAAGTCGCGCGCGACGCTCACCTTTTTTGTTTTGTTCGGCGGCATTGTACTCCCGTTTGATTCCCCACATATAGCTGTTTTCGTTGATTGCGCTGGTGATCTCCTGAGGCTCCGCGCCGCACGTTTGGGGGCCGAAATGTTTATCCTTTCCCACTTCTTTCTCGTGTTTCTCCACTTCCACGGCAGGCAGGTTGCCGTTCTGTCCTGCAAGTGCCAGTGAAAGAGCCGGCAACCCGATCCTTCATGGACATTACTCGGGAATTCCGGCCTCCGCGTGCTTTCGGTGACCCCTGCGTGTCTGCTTTCGGTCGTACGCGTGACGTCAGGAATATTTGTCACAACACAGCCACTGGCCCGTGCGACAGAGGGAATGGGGAAGAGGGCTATGCTCGGAGTGTGGATGCAGATATAAGTAGTAGGTGTTCCGCAACTCCAACGAGGTCTAGCAGAAGACTATATTCAAAGCACCTCAACACATTCAAACCCAAACTCTTCACTACAAGTCTACTATCAAAACAACCCACCATGCCTGATTTCATCAAGTTTGCGAGTAAGCCATCCATCGATACTAGCATGCCGACTCCTCGACTCTAACATGAGCAGTGTACGGTGCCATCAAGCCACCGGCAGACTACAACCCGGACAACTACTACGTCGACAAGGAGGACAAGAAGGACAAGAAGGAAAAGAAGAAGACCAAGGACGACAAGAGCAAAGACACCAACAACAACAACAACGACGACGACGACCGCTCGTCCGTCAGAAGCTTCGAGAGCTCCGACTCGACAATCGTGGAGAAGGACGGCAAGACCACCACGCGCCACCAGGAGAGGGAAAAGAAAGACTCCTCTTTGAAGGCGCCGGAAGTTTCGGAGGGGTCGTCTTCCCGATCAAGGTCCCGGTCCCGGTCGAGGAGAAGGGTGAAGGTCCACGACGCCGGACCCGGGGGCGCGAAAGGCGTGTTCAACAGCATTTTCGGAAACAGCGGGTATGCCAATGGTTACGCCGGCCTGAAGTGGTAAATCTTCCGCATCATCCATTCTGCGGACGCGAAGCGGGGGAGATTGAGGCGGGCTGGCCAACAACCCGAGTGTTGTTGATGATTCATGAGTCGCCGAAAAACAATGGGCGGTTGTGGTTATTTCTGCTTGGAAAGGTCATTTGGGCCGCGCTGTGCGGCATAGCGCTGCATTTCTGATATTACGAACAAGGTTGATGGGGCGTCACTTTTCTCACATAGCGGCATCGAAGTTGATACCCAGCGGCTGGCGTTGAGGATTACCGTCCAGTCTAGCAAGATTTCTTTATCCTCGAAATCACATGTTACAATCAATTAAGACCGGTCAAACATGAAGAGACAGCACAAGATCAGATGTCGTGATTTGGATATAATGATAGCACAAGGTTTATCGCAACGGTAGCGATCAGCCATCGAGGAGTATTTCTGGACATGATGCATGAGTGATAAAAGCATTCGGGTAAGACTTTGGTAGCGCAAATGTCTCCAGATTCAGGCATACGGAAATAGCGGCACACAGCTCATGCCACTAGAGCACCACACGCCGCTCTCTGCGGCTTAGTCACTATCAATCCCTTCCACTTTTGCATTCGTTACCAGCGAAACCCCTTCTGCCCCGGCATTCTGGCCGGTGACGTAATAAGTAAAGAAAGGCGGAATCCTTCGGCGTCTGTGCGACGAACAAGCCTCGCACCCAGTTACTATAAATATCACGGCCGTGGATCGCAGGGATTAGAATAAGTACAGAGGGCTGAGCGCAACATCGCAGCCTTGCGGTAGGTCCTTCCTTCCAAACTTCACCTTATTTTCGAGTCGGGAAAAGCAAACATGGTCGAGAAGACGTTCTTGCAGCGGCGTACGGTTCCTCTTCCTAACCCTCGACCTGAATTCCAATCGCTCACACACGTTTTGAGCAGTCTTCAGGGTCCCCGTTGCACCCGTTGGGACCAACATCCACAAGAGAGACGACTTTTCCTGGCTGCAGCCCTCTGAGGACTCCATCAGCAGCATCGGCAGCAGCAGCAGCAGCGGAACGCCAGAAATCGCACACCCAACCAAAGGCGACGATCCGTACACGCATCCCTACGACCGAGAGGTCAAGTCGGATAAAAAGAAGAAGAAGAAGGATAAGCGAGCCGATTTTAGCTCGCTTGATCCTGAGCAGGAAAGTTAATAGTCAAGAGAAGCGGCCGGCCACAAGCTTCGTGGCAGCCCGCTTGCCTTTTGACAAGCTGAACACCTGTGCGACCCACAATGGCAGAACGTGGACTGCGCGTGCATATCGCGGTAATACGCAGGCTATCGGTTGGCCTCGTAGAAGACCTCGCGAAATTATGGATTATGAAGAAGGAAGGAAGGAAGGTTCAGCAGAGTCATCGCTCACGATGAGGAACGAAGATTGATACCAGGCCAGTTTTGAGCCAGTTCGAGTGTCAGCAGGCGGCACTCCTCCCTGTACATATCCACAGCAGGCTTTATACCACACTATCTATGTTTTTTTTTCTCTCATCTACCGAATTTCTACAGCTTATAATTTGCTCTTCGACTTCCGCGTCCGATCAACCAACACCAACCCGCCGTTCTCCACCGCGTAATGCACCCCCTTCTTCCACCCCATCAGCCTCCCCAGCATCTCCTCCCCACCCTCGCCAGGCGCCAACCCCTTCTCCACCCACCCCTCACCCTCCACGCCGATGCCCTGACCCTCGGCGGCCGGCCTCGTGTCCCTATCCCCGTCCGCGATGGCCCAACCGGGCGAGCTCTTCAGCGTGACGGGCGGCCGCTGATCGAAGCCCATCTCCCTCAACTCCCGCTGCTCCAGCACCGGCGTGACGCACGCGTCCGTGCCGTCGAAGACGCGCTCCCACTCCGCCCTCGTCTTGCTCTTGAACTTGGCCGTGAACAGCATCCTCAGGTGCGGCCAAACCCGCCTGTCCTCCCTCGGCGCGGGGAACTTTTCCGTATCCACGCCCAACCCCGCACATAGCTCCTTGAAGAACCGCTCCTCCAGCGCGCCCACCGCGACCCACCGCCCGTCCTTCGTCTCGTACGTGTCGTACCACGGACACCCGCCGTCCAGCAGGTTCTCGCCCCTCGGCCGGCCCCACACCCCTTCCTTCCTCCCCCCACCACCACCACTGTCAACATCCCCCATCCCCAACCGCAGGAAGCTGGCCAGGTACGCGCTCCCGTCCACCATGTTCGCCTCCACCACCTGGCCCCGCCCGCCGTTGCGCTCGCGCTCGAGCAGCGCCAGCGCCACGCCCCACGCCGCCATCGCGCCGCCGCCCGCGAAGTCCGCCACGACGTTGCCCGGCGCGTACGGCTTGCCCGCCTTGCGCCCCAGCATGCCCAGCACGCCCGCCACGCCGATGTAGTTGATGTCGTGCCCGGCCATCGCGGCGTACCTATCCGTGGCCGCGTCGCGCCGGAACCCCGTCAGCCGCGCGACGACGAGGCGCGGGTTGCGCCGCAGCAGCACGCGCTCCGGGTCCAGCCCGGCCTTCTCGAGGACCCCCGGCCGGAAGGGGTCGATGAGGACGTCGATGGTGGGGAGGAGGGCGAGGAGGAGGGCGCGGCCGGCGGGGGACTTGAGGTCGACGGCGATTGAGGTTTTGCGGCGGGTGAGGAGGTCGGCGGTGGGTGGTGGTGGAGGTGGTGGAGGTGCGGGGGCTGCGGAGGAGGGGGAGGGGGAGGTTGAAGAGGTTGATGGGTCGACGTGGTGGGACGAGGGATGGGCGCGGTCGACGCGGATGACGGTGGCGCCGTAGTCGGCGAGCATCATGCCCGCGAAGGGACCTGGAGCAAAATGGCGTGGTCAGCATGTGTGCTTGGTTGGGAGAGCTTGCTGGACGTCGGGCATACCTGGTGCCAGGCCGGCCAACTCGAGGACGCGGATGCCTGTTAACGGTGGTGGTGAGTGCGCCATTGCGAGTCAGCGGTACGAAGAGGTGAAAGATGGAGTTGTGGGTAAGTGATTGATTGACTATGTACAGAGCCAGAGCGTGTTGTTCAGCAAGGAACTGGAATCCGGGGAAAGCTTCGCAGGTGGGGAGGTGTGAGTGGAGAAGCCAGAGCCGAGGTTCGAGCAAAACAGGGCCGATTCGTTGGGTCATCCTTGTGCGCTTGTCGGATTTGGATGACACCCTTGCCCTGCATTTTCCGTCCACGCATATGTTCCGCATAGCGCGGAATGTAATAGTTCCGCTAGTAGCCAAGCCGGGCCGCCGGGATATAACCACGTGTTGGATCGACCTACTCGTACCTGTCAAATGGTAGGGTAGCCGTAGTTACTTTACAGTGCTGGCTAGTGGCCTTGATGTTTGACATCAAATGTCACTTGGTAAAAGCATAACTCTCGAAGCGGCACCAATGGTTGTAGAAAGCATGTTTAGACCTCTAAACTACGGATGGGTGTGAACCACTTGATTCTATGAGTTTCACTCAAAGACCCAGCATTCTAATGGCCGAGTACCCCCATATGCAGCCAATCTCATGCAAGAGAACAAAACAGAAGCAAAGAAAAGTGAAATGAATTTTCCCCACCCCAATTCCTCCTCGGCCCAGCCCAGTCAAGCAAGACCCATCCCATTCCGACTTCCGACGACTGATACCGTACAAAAACGTACACATACAGGATATACAACCCACTCCTCAACCCCCCATCTCTTCCCGACCTCTATCTCACGACGAAGACGATGACTGTTCTCCCAACCTCTCAAGCGCCCTCTTCGCCCTGCCTACCGTCTCCCTCGCCCTCCTCCTCTCTTCTGCCCCGACCGCATCGCTCTCGGGCCTACCCCTCACATTCACCACCTCCCTTACATTCTCCTCCGTCTCCTTCAACACCTGCCGGCCATCTTCCCTGACGTCCGCCTCCCACTTCGCCCTCGCGCTTTCCCAAACGCCTTGCATCCTCTTGAAGCTCCACGCCGCGCCCAGCGCCGCCACGGCGCCGGCCTCGAACAGGCCGCCCGAGAAGGAGACGTACAGCAGGCCCGACAGCGCTGACGTCGCCGAGACGGTCGACAGCGTCTGCACGACGAGCTTCTGCGCGAGGGCTTCGAGCGGCGGGACGGTCGTGGCCGTGAGGTGGACGCGCGCCAGGGGGATTTGCTGCGGCCACGGCTTGGGCTGCGGCGGGAGCAGCGCGAGCGTGCCGTTCTCCGACGCCGCCGCTGCGCGGCGCATGGTGTCGTACTTCCGGAGCGCGTCGGGGTGCGGAGCGTCCGGGATGTCGCCGATGCGGCCGGCGGCCTGTTTGGAAGGAGGTCGCACCAGCGTGGCGCGTTCCGGGAGGTTGGCCTCGTCCGGGTCGTTGGCGAAGAAGCCGGCTTGCTCGATGCGGCCCGCCACCCAAATGATGTCTTTCTCGGCGGACACCAGCCAGCGTCTTTCCAGCAGTTCCGACAGGATCATGCCCACGTCGTCGACGCGCCAGAAGAGCTTCCACCAGGCGAGCTTGCGCCACGACTTACACGAGAAAGCGATGTCTAGCTCGTCACGAAGCTCCGTGTGTGCGTACTCGGCCCAGTTGGCGAGGGTGGATAGGATGTCGGTTCTGGTCGATTCAGAAATGGATGACTCCAGCAATTCCTGCAGACGATGGGCATCTTCGACAGTAATGGCTTCGTCTGCGTCTGCTAGAATCGAATCCACAAGATCGCGAATAGCGGGCTTCAGTTCTGCAGACACGTTGCTGCTCGAGCCATGCGCCAACCAGGCAGTGAGGGCGGGTAGGCCGCTTCTATGCCATCCCCGCTCGTAAAAGACGGAATTTTTGATCGACTCCCGGAATTTGTCGAGCGCTTCAGCACCAATATTCACGTCGATCGCAACGTATCTGTCGGAAACATCCTGCTTCAGTTCGGTGCCTGGCGCCGGGATACCCATAGCAACTTTAACCGTCTCAGGCGGGAGCTCCTGTTCCGATTGCCCCGCGGTAAAGCGTCCGTAGGCGACGCAACTCTTGACACCCTCACCGAACACGATAGCCCGGTGCACAGGATAGGTAACCATTGTCAACCGGCCGGTCGCCGACGCGGGAGTCTGCAAAGCGGGCACAAGTATAGCATCCCTCGGCTTCTCGGCGCTGGATGGAGACACTGGTCCAGAAAAGTTCGCGTTTAGTGATGAAATCAGGATCTCGACATTATACTTCTGTAGCGTCCTCGATGGCGTGGAAATAGTGCGCAGGAGGGGGTTGTTCGGGTGTACGTCAGAATCGTCGCCGTACCTATGACCAAGTCAGCAGACATGGAAATTGATGCGTCAAAGTCGGGACATACCGCAACAAGATGGCCTGGCCGTTGTCGGTATCGCGGGCCTGGAGCGCATCCTCCCATCTGCCCTGCTCGGACAGCGGGTCCGCGAGCAAAAGTCGGGCAAGCTGCTTCGCCGGCGCCTGGTCGCCCAGGCTCAGAACTGTCGACCACACTCTGTCAGCACGTGTGCCTACCCACAGTTGTGCCAGCTTCTCCAAGTCCTAAGTGTACCCACCGGCGACCCGCACAACGGGATCCTCGCTCTCCAGTCCCCGCAGCGCTAATTGCAGCCTGCTGAAATTCACGTAGCTGGCCGCATCACTCTTCAGCGCATCCAATGCCTGGTGTAGCTCCTTCAACCGTGGCGGAACGTCCAACGGGGCATTGATGGCGGTCCGGGAGGCAAGCGTTGCGGCATGGCGACGTCGGGCGGCGGAAAAGTGTCGCGAAGGCGCGTGAGCGGTGGTCGCGGCGGCGGTCGGTTGGGAGTCGGCGAGGCGCCATAGCGAGCAAGACGGGCAGAAGAAGAGGTCGGCCTTCGATCGCGACCGCAGCGCGGTGGAGAGTCTCGCTACAGAGCCGATCCGGGGAGGCATTGGGGCCGCTGGGGCGCTCTGTTGCGGCTGGTCGACGCACGGCGGGAGAGGTGCAGAAGTTCAAAGCTCCGCGGTCCGCTCCAAGTCGCGGTCCCTGTGCATTTCGTCATGCCTGCCGCCAAGACTGCTTTCTCACGCCCGCAACTGCTGCACATTCACCAAATATAGTATTGACATTCTCTCGCGATTGGATCGCAGTACTCGGTTCATTATCATCAAGTACAGTTTCGCAGCGTTTTAAAGGCTATGAGCTGATGGGGCGTCCCAAGGCACGGGGCCGTTGTGCTCCTAATCCTGGCCATTTCCCGTCTTATCGACGACCCCTTGGATGCCCTCGCTATGGTTTGAATCAACAAAAGGGTAACCGCTTCTACTGCCGGGTATCTCAGCGCTTCCTGCTCGAGCCAGAGGACCTAAAATGAAAGTCAGCACACCACTCAACAAGCATTCGGAAATGAGCCCACTCACATGCTAATCCTCCGTGCAACAGTGGCGAGCCCGGTGTCGTTCTCGGCCTCCTTCGCGGCCTTCTCCAATGCCTCTTGTCTGCTCAGCTCCTCCGACCGGCGCACCTCTTCTTGGCTCGGCGGCAGGCGTTCATTCTGCAAATCAACCTTGCGAGCGTCCTCGAAGCTGTGGATGGCCTGCTTGATACCCTCCGCGCCAAGCATAAGCGTACCGGCCGGCAACCTGCCACCAGATGCGGTCTTGAGTTCCGTGACGCGCTCCGATTCCTCACGCAGCACCTGGAATACACGCGAGAGACGTCCGATGGCGAGAATCTTGTTCTTGATAGCCCGGCGCTTGAACTCGGTTGACTCGGGGTCCATACTGGAAAGCGGCGGCGAGTTCGGTCCAGACGAGATTGAACCAGGCGTTTCCTCCTCGAGCTCCTCCTTCGAGCAAGTGTTGAGGATTGCAATGAGCATGTCGGTGACTGCACAAGTGTTAAACAATGTCGAGAGTGCAGGGAGACTTCTACTTACTCTTCTCGCCAACGAAGGGCAGAGACCATGTGAAGACATCCATAAAGTTCGGCAGCCAGTACGGGTGGGGGGTGCAGTCTGTACGAGGTCAGCTTCTGAGCTCTTTCAAAATCTCGCAGTTTAGATGTTGACGTACTAAACTGCCTGATGTTCATGACGTTGTTCTCGTACTTCAGCACGGCTGCCTTGTTGTTGTAGACGTCCAGATAGTTAGGAGCGGAGAAGATGGTCATGACACTTGGGAAACCGGTCGTCCTGGTCTTCCTGTACATGCGGTAGCCAGCATCCTGCGCCTCGTGCGCACGGATAATCGAGAGAAGGTTGTTCTTCTCCAAGAACGCGCAGGCAGCGGGGTAAGAGAAGAAGTACGAGCAACCGCGCACGTGGTTGTGGATGAAGAACTCGGACGTCTTTTCTTGGCCAAACTCCTCAAGCGGGTCTGCCCAAAGGATGTCGCACATCAGGCCGTGGGTGGGAGGCTCCCGGAAACGGTCAATCTACGCGGCGTCAGGACCAAACTATACACCAACAATTCCGATAGCACGTACGCTCTTGAGGTCCTCCAGGGTGTGGAGCTCCGGGCTCAAACCACCGTGTATGCAAAGAAATTGCTTGTTCATGACTGCCGCCAGCGGCAAGGCGCAGAAAGAATCCATACAAGCTTCGTAAATAGCCTCCGAGTACTTGTGCTTGCACTCCAGCTTGAAGGTGAAGTAATCAGTCAGATGCCGGCACTCGTGATTGCCGCGGAGAAGCCAGAGCGTGTTCGGGTACCAGATCTTCAGCGCCCAGAGATACAGAACGCACTATTCAAGTGTCAGCTGAGCTGCGCATGAGCTTCGCGGGAAAGACAAACCTCGATACTGAAGTAGCCGCGGTCGACATAGTCACCCAGGAAGAGATAGCGGGTCTCGCACGGGTCGCCGCCAACTTCGAAGAGCTTCATGAGATCATAGTACTGGCCGTGCACATCACCGCATACGGTAATGGGTGCATCCATTTCCAACAAATTGGGTTCCGCCTTGAGGACCTCAGTACCCTTGTTGATGATCCAGAGAGCCTGCTCCTCGGTCAGGCGACCCTCCCGGTAGAAGTGTTGCTTCAGGAACTGCAGGTTTGGCTTGGAGGGGTCGTTCGGCGACCAGAACTGCTCCATGGTGGGCGGGTGGAAGGCGGGGGCCTGGACATCTACGGAAGGGTGTCAGCAAGGCGGGGTATGGAGCGCAGGCAGGTCATTGAGATCGCGGCGTACCTTTGATGACACGCTCGGCCGTGCTCACCTGCGTGCCGTCCTCCATGGTGTGCAGAGAGAAGTCGATCTCAGGGACTGGCTTCTTCTGGTGGACGGCGCGCACGGCATTCTGGATGTACTGATCGCTGTTCATTGGCGTATCGGGGGAGTCCATGATGGCGGCGGAAGGAGGGCTGTGTGAGGATCGGTCGGGGCAGTAGATGGCAAGAGGTCGAGGGAAAAGAGGGGAGCTAGCCCCGGGTGGCGGCTTTGGGCGTGGAGGTACTTTTCTCGACGACGGCCTCGGTGTCGCGGGGGGCGCTAGTCAGGAGGGAGGACTGCTTGGAGCGAATACGAGAGGTCGCACGCGCGGATTGAGGTTTCTGGGCGCGCACTCTCACGGAAAGGTGGTGTGCGGTAGGTGGGTAGGGCTGAGAGGGTGTGAGGCTGGAGCGAGGACGAAGTTTGGCGCGGGCGAGGGCAGTTTGGCTGCTGTCCACTTGCAGGCGACCGCCTAACTAGTAAGCCGCGGGACGTCGTCGATCAAGCGGCCAAGGGTCCCGTCGGTGGCGGTGAGATGAGCTTCCGGAGCGCGGAGCGGAGATTATAAAAGGAGGCGGCAGTGCAATGCTGAACACGGCTGGCTTGAGACGGAGCTGGCGGGCTTGGAAGAGGGAGAGGCGCGGCTGAGGGCAGCGACGCGCGAGATCTTGGAGGCCCTTCTCCCGCTCACCAAATCCATCGGCGACAACGCCATTCGGCAACGCAGCTGGCGAATCCCCACAAGGGATAGGAGGAACCACGCGCCTGCCCACCGCCCGCTGATCCTCTTCCAGAACGTCGCCACTGACACCACGCCCGAGCTTCAAAACATCAACACTTATCGCCGCCGCTTTCAATCGCTGCTGCCCCGCCTGTCAGCGCGGGCGCACCCCCCGCGCTCCGCTGCTCTGGTCCCGCGGTTTGACACAGGTCGACGCTCAACCGAGGAACCCCACCATGTCTTGTTGCTGCCTGGCTTGCAACGCCCTGTTCGACAGCGCACGTGGGGACTGACGCATGGGGTCTGGAGAGACGACTGCAAGATAGGGACGCCAGGAGCACTCCAATTCCAGATTGCCGCAATATACATCCATGCGGTTTCTTGCGTCTCCTAAGCGCTGTGAGCTTGCTGCCAATTGATTCTGGAAAAGTAATTGGCTCATCATGTCGGGTAACTCGATCTATTGCGTCATTCTGCCATGTTACACGGTTTTGCTAGCTAGTCACGCGATGGCATTGCAGCACAACACCACGGCGGGTCGCAAAAGGAAGTTGTCCCTTCTCTCTCAAATCTGAATATTTGCTTCATTATTGCTTTGCGCAGGACATGGAATAGGAAACTCTTCTGCGACCCACTGTAACACAAGAACGATATTTGAAGTTCTAAATCTAAAAACGGCAACTACCACGCGCTGAACATCAGCCTCTAATCTAGTCCTGCGTCTATTCTACGGTAATCTTGCTTACAGCAACTCCTTCGCCTCGCCCTCCTTCTGCTTCTTCCACTCCGCAAAATCGTATCCCACCTCTCCCAGCTCCCTGACATTCCTCCTCTCCTCGCCCTTCCCTGTAAATGCCGCCCTGATGTCCGGGAACCGTTCGCGGCACCAGTAATGCCATTCAGTCCACCGTGGTGGCGCCTTGCCCAGAGTGCCCTCGCCCTCGGCCGTGACGGCCCAGTCGTGCATGATGTTGATGTAGTCGGCGTCGTTGGGGAAGGCCAGCGTGTGGAAGTCGTTGCCATCGCCGTTGACGGCCAGCGTGTGCAGCTCCCATGCCCGCATCTGCGCCGCCGCCGGCAGCGTCAACCGGCCGGCCAGTGCCCTCGCCACCGCCGCCGCCTGCACCTCGGCTGTCTGGAACGGGATGATGCGCTGGTTGAGCACGAGGAAGGACAGCGTCGGGTGCGGCGTGTAGAAGACGTGCTGGTACGTGTTTTCCACTCGGGTGCCGTCCGTGACGAGCGGCGGCTGCAGGTCGGAGAGGAAGGGGAGCGAGTAGAGGTAGCCCGTGCAGAAGACGATGGCATCGATGTCTGACTCGGTGGTATCGTCTTCGAAGGTTGCGGTGCGCGTGCTGGGGTCGAGGCGCTTGATCGGTGGAACCTCTTTCTTGAACGAATCTTTGCCTCTCGCCATGTAGGACTCAGACTTGATCGAGTTGATAAGAGGTAGTGAGCAGAAGCCTCCAATTTGCTTGCCGATATCAAGGCCGGAAGCGCTGTTGCCCACAACAATGACTTTCTGTGGAAAATTAGCTTGGAACAGTCGCTTGTTCTATTTATGCTAAATTTTACAGACCTTGTCTTTGAAAGCGTCCGGGGTCCGGTAGAATTTGGAATGTGTGATGTTTCCCGGGTGCGCCTTGTGCCACTCCTGGATCCCCTCGATCTCCGGTATGAACGGGATGTAGAAGTGGCCGTTCGCTACGACTACCGCGTCGAAAACTTCCACTTCTGAGGCCCCAGTCACGACGTTCTTGGTAGTGACGATCCATTGCTCCTCGACCAGGCCATCGGTCTCCTTGGATTCCAGGAGCTTCACTTCGACGACTTGAGTCTGAAACTGGATCAAGTGCTCCACCTCCTTGGCGTAGTCTTTCAGATATCTGTCGACTGTCCAGTGCTTGGGGAACAGCTGTGACTCGTCCGGAAACGCAAAGTCATGAAATTGCATGAGCTGCTTAGGAATGTTCGTCTCAAGAAGCTCATATACGGGGGAGATGAACTTGGCTTCCTTCGCATCGCCGTTGACCACGGCACCGTTGATAGCACCGTTGATAGCACCGTTAGGGGCTGACTTGGTGCCCCAAATCGGCTTGTCAAGATCTTCCTTGGTCGGTCTGGTCTTCGGCACAGCAAAAGAACCATCGTCGCGGTCCTCCGGCGTGTAGTTCCACAACCCGCCCGCTGAGCTGCGTTGTTCAAAGGCCACCAACTTTTCAAACTTCTTCTCCGCGCTCAGATACCTGCATTAAAGTAAGCATTGTGACGTGGCAATCAGGCAAATACTTGATTGCAGAGCGTTCTGTCTCTTTCGATGTTATCACTTGTGACTCACTTGAGCGCTGCCAGACCACACGGTCCGGCTCCCACAACGGCAACCTTTCTAGCATTGAACCGAAGCGGACTGCTAGCTACAGCACTTGCAGAAGACATGGTGCGTGAAAAGAGGCGGGGTATCCGGTCTGCGAGCATACGAAGCACCTAAACGGACGAACGGCAACGAGTAGAACGAGGATTACTGGACCCAACCGTGTAGCAAAGTCAAACGCGCAGGTACACCTCTAACGTGGAAATAGTGAGAGAAGAATGGAGAAGAGATAACGGACGAAAGAAAGAAAAGGCACGCCTTACCAGGGAAGGCACCCCGGACACGCTCAGCCCACTTTCTCACGCCTTTTCACCTGACTCATGATGTTGGACATTTTCGGGGACTGCAACGAACGACATCGGATGGGTTAGCCGGCTGTCCTATCGATAAGATGCGCTGACGTGCTTGCTTTCTCGGCTTTTCGCGGCTACAGCCAGGACGGTCTAAGTGCTCGTCATCGAATTTTAGGTCCGCCTTCCGCTTTCCCCAAGCTCGTCCTCCCCGCCCAAAGCTTCCAGCTGGCTGCCCCACCTCAAAATGTAGCTTTCTTTCGCACCACCCTCCCTTCCGCTTCCGCTTCCGCGATACTACGAAAAAGAACACGTTATTCCTGTCTCCCACCCAACCCGCCATGCTGCGCACCTCCCTCTTCCGTGCATCCCTCGTCCCGAAATCGTCGACGATACCCCACCGCGCCGCCTTCTCCTCCGCAGCGGCCATGGCGCAAAAACTACGTATTGGCTACGTTCCGGGTAAGGGTCGCCCAACCCTTCGCACAATTGCCCCAATGGGCCCGTACAGCAGTGACAGCAATAGCAGCAGCTGACCCGCCGTCGTTTCAGAGCACTTCTCCACGCCGCTCCACTTCGCGCATAAGCACTATGGACTCCAGGCCGACCTGGTTCCCTTTCCGTCCGGCACCGGCCACATGATCCAGTCGCTGCAGGGCAAGGAGATCGATGTTGGCATCGGTCTTACCGAGGGTTGGGTTGCGGGCATTGGCAAGGCGATCGCCGAGAAGGGCGATGCGAATGCTGCGGGCTACAAGTTGGTGGGCACATACGTTGAGACCCCGCTGTGCTGGGCTATCAGCGCGGGCGCGAAGAAAGACACCAATGTGGAGGGGCTGCGCGGCAAAAAGATTGGCGTCAGTCGCATTGGAAGGTGCGTATCGTCACGGTTCAATTGTGTTCGGAGACACGGAGCTGATGCTATTTTGTTCTTTGACAGTGGATCTTATGTGATGGGCTTTGTGCTGGCCGACCAGCACGGGTGGCTCTCCGAATCCAAGCCTGGCCAACCGCCCTTTGAAGTTGTCCCCCTCAACACGTTCGCCAAACTCCGAGATGCAGTCAACGACGGCACTGCTGATTTCTTCATGTGGGAACACTTCACCTCCAAGCGCTACTATGACAACGGCGAGATCAAACGGATTGGCGAGATATATACGCCGTGGCCCAGCTGGCATATTGTGGCGCGTGATCCGACCGACAAGCGCATGCAGACGATGAGCGACGCCATCAATAAGGGTGTTCAGCATTATAAGGAGAACCAACAAGAGGCGATCGAATACATCTCGACCGAGCTGGACTACTCCGCAGAGGATGCCAAGGAATGGACTAAGACAGTCAAGTTCGCCGAGGAAGTGAGGGGTGTTAACCCGGGGGTGGTGGAGAAGACAATTGACATCCTGAGCAAGGCCGGGGTCCTGGATGCCGGCAAGTGTGGTGTGAAGGATATGGTCGCAATCAAGCGTGAAGAAAGGGCGAGATAAACCCAATCTGTAATCCTTGTCAAGTTCTCCCAGGATCCCTTTTGAAAAATTTCTGCGTGATTTACGCGGCGGCCGTCTTCTTTCCACCACCGGCGATCAAGTCAAGGAAACCCTTCTTGCTCATCTCGGTAACTTTCTCGTCCCTCTTGTCCATGCCCACGACACCCTTCGTCTTAGACTCCCTCGCAGCCTGTTCACCCTTCACTTGTGCGGCGCGCACAGCGTTGAATAGCTTGACCACACCCCTTTGTGCGGTCTTCTTCAGGCGGCGCTCCTCCTCTTGAATATTCTGAGTCGAGACCTCCGGCGTGCTCAGACCCAAAACATCCTTGACACGACCCTTCTCGAGCAGCGCGTGTTTCTCATCCCGCATCTTGTGACGGGCCTTGACCTCCAATTTCATATCAACTAGCTCGTGGCCAGCGTCATGTGCAACTCTGCTACGGGACAGAATGGGATCAGCGCGCTTGGTTGTACTGAGCTTGGAACCCAGGATTTTCTGCAGCGATGTTGCGAAAGCTTCCGGGTCGTTGCGCTTCTTCTTGGAGCGGCCGAGCGCGGTGCCTGAGGCATCATCGGAGTCATCATCGTCGTATTCATCGTCGTTGTCCGATTGGGAGCCCTCGTCGTCAGAGGCTTCATCGGTAACGTCCTCGAGCTCGGTGTCAGGGAACGCATCGTTATCCGCAGGAGCATCGGCAGGAGCATCGGCGGGAGCATCGGCGGGAGCGTTGACGGGAACTTTAGCTAAAGCTTCGGCGGCATCATTGACCTCGTCTTCGGAGGAGGCGGGCTCGAAGGTCTCAAGGGTTCTTTGCGGCTGCTCATCGCTGCTCTCGTCCTCGCTCGAACTGTGGTATTTGCCCTTGAGGTACTGGGTCTTGCGTTTGCTGTATTTCTTAGGGCGCTTGGTATCCTTGCCGCGCAGCTGCTCCGTTCTCTTTCTCTTGAGGGCGACAGGTGTTCTGGACGGGGCGGGCATGTTTGCGAAATGTGCGGATGGTGATGGTGTTGCGCTCCAGGATTCGCCGAACTTTTTTGATCCACAGCGCGGCGCGGACGCTATTTGCGCTCACCGCCTTTGAAGCTTGGCTTCTCCACTCCCCGCCCATCGCTGCCGCGCTCCATTCACAGCCCGGAATTTCAACCACGTCGACAACTCGCCTACCACCACCCCGGCCACCTATACCCTCCGCACGTTCTCTCGTACAAGTCGCCCATTATGGTCCTCCAAGACCTTGGTCGGCGCATCAACAGCGCTGTGTCAGACCTGACCAGGGCGCCCAATTTGGATGAGAAGGTCGCGCCGCACAAGTACAGCTCTCCGCGCCCCGGACTTCCGCTGACTTTCATTACCAGGACTTCGATCGCATGGTCAAGGAGATCTGTAATGCCCTCGTCGAAGCCGATGTGAACATCAAGCTAGTCGCCGGCCTGCGCGCCTCCATACGGAAAGCCGTCAACTTCAAGGACATCGCGCCCGGCGTGAACAAGAAGCGCCTGATCCAGAAGGCCGTCTTCGACGAACTCGTCAAGCTCGTCGACCCGCACTCCGAACCCTTCAAGCCGCGCAAGGGCAAGTCCAATGTCGTCATGTTTGTCGGTCTCCAGGGTTCCGGTAAGACGACGTCGTGTACGAAGCTGGCCCGCTGGTACTCCGCCCGCGGCTTCAAGTCGTGCCTGGTCTGCGCCGATACATTCCGTGCCGGTGCTTTCGACCAGCTGAAGCAGAACGCGACCAAGGCGAAGATCCCCTACTACGGAAGCTTGACCCAGACGGATCCGGTTATTGTGGCGAGGGAAGGTGTGGAGAAATTCAAGAAGGAGCGCTTCGAGATCATCATCGTCGATACCAGTGGAAGGCACAGGCAAGAGCAGGACTTGTTCGATGAGATGATCCAGATTCAGCGGGCGGTCGAGCCCCACCAGACTATCATGGTTCTCGACTCGTCCATCGGTCAGGCCGCGGAATCACAGGCTCGCGCTTTCAAGGAAACGGCCGATTTTGGTGCGATTATCTTGACGAAGACCGACGGTGCTGCTGCAGGCGGTGGTGCTATCTCCGCGACCGCGGCAACGCACTGTCCCATTGCTTTCCTGGGTACAGGAGAACACATGCTAGATTTCGAGAAGTTCGACCCGCAGCGCTTCGTCAGCAAGCTGCTTGGCATGGGAGATGTCCAGGGCTTGGTCGAGCACGTCCAGTCCCTCAAGTTGGACCAGAAGGAGACGATGAAGCACATCCAGGAGGGAATCTTCACCATCCGCGATCTGCGGGACCAGCTCCAGAACATCATGAAGATGGGCCCGCTCTCGAAAATGGCCGGCATGATCCCCGGCCTCTCGGGCGTCATGGGCGGCATGGACGACGAGGAGGGCTCGCTCAAGCTCAAGCGCATGATCTACATCTGCGACTCGATGACCACTAAGGAGCTCGACTCGGACGGCAAGTGCTTCACGGACGAGCCGTCCCGCATGACGCGCGTGGCCATGGGCTCGGGCACGAGCGTGCGCGAGGTCGAGGAGCTACTGTCGCAGCGCATGCTGATGGGCGGCATGGCCAAGAAGATGGGCAAGGGCATGAAGAACCTCCAGGGCAAACAGGGCCAAGCCGCCCTCGGCAACAAGCAGCAGCAGCAGGCCGCCCTCAAGCGCCTGCAGTCGATGGGTGGCGCAGGTGGCATGCCCGGCATGGGTGGCATGGGAATGCCGGATATGGGTTCGCTCATGAAGATGATGGGCGGCGGTGGCGGCGGCCCCGGCGCCGGTGGCATGCCGGATCTTGGCAATATGGATATCGGCAAGATGATGTCGATGCTTGGCGGTGGAGGTATGCCTGGCGCTGGTCGGGGACGGAGATGAGAAGGGGGGCTGGAGAAAGAAAAGATAAACTGATCGCGTGGGAGGGTTTTGAGCTTCCTGGATGCGCTACGTGAAAGGGATAGAATCGTCCATTCCAGACCTTCAGCATGGTTCAGCCAGGCCGTGAGGGTCCTGGTGCATTTACGGAGTCCGGCGCTGTGGGAAGGACGTGTGAACAATAAGGGGCGTGATCATTGGCTTGAATGTGCAATGAGCACGCATGGCCAATTTCTTTGTTGGGTGAATGCGTTGAAACGAAGCCTATGCATAATCCAAACACTCCTGCTTCATGGCAGAAATATTCAATAATACGAAGGCGGGACGATTACTTGCTGCCACGGCGGATGACAAAAGAACGTGGCCCTCTAGACCTTATTCCGCGGAAGATGTTATATCCAACGTACATAGGTAGCTGAATCTAACGTCCGGAGGCATTTATTCACATTCAAGCCTCGCATCTACGTCCAGACGTTAGATTCAACTACCCATAGAGGATATAATATCTCCAGCGATAGAAGGTCGAGAGGGGCAAATTCTTTTGTCACCCACAGTGCTGCTTTTCAAAAGCTGGCTTATCGGGTGGCGCGCCTCCCTGTGCCTTTGAATGATTTAGAGTATTGAATCGTCATTTTGTATTGTGTTTAGATGACTAGTTCGTTGTTCATTGAAGTAACTTTGAAATCATCCTCAAGTGTAAAACGGTCTAAGCACACGTGAAGAGCAAAGGCTCAACTTTCTCTCTTCGGAATCCATGAGGAACTGACAAGTCAAGAAACTCGAACACTGAGTCGACTGTGATATGGAATACAAATTTGAATAGAGCCTTGTCAGAAAAGCTCGGGTACATCCGCGTTGTTGTAATGAAACGAGACAATGTGAAAAGAGATTCCAGGCATCTCAGACCAATGCAATAGTTTCGACCCTGTCTTGCCAACTTCCACTGAGACCTTCTCCGTCCATGAAGCCGTGCAGATAGCAGTCGCCGATGACGGTGAATGATGGAATAGAATCCGACGTTTCATCGACCTTTACCACTCTATCATTTCGACGTAGAAGAAGCGGGAGGCTGCACCCAAGGATTACGTATACCTCGTCTTCCGGAGCAGCCTCTTCATAAGCCATTCCGAGATTGCTCTCATCGGTGATAAACATCGCTTTTCTCCAGGTACACAAATTCGAATACCAAGAATTAGCTCGATTGGTGCTGACTCCGTTCGTGAACTCAGCGTCATGCATTATTTGAAACCCATCGTAGTGGCTGCTGTCAGCCCTTTTCACCCCTTCTGAGCCTGCGAAAACATCAAAGACCCAGTCTTGTATAACCGTTCGCCAAAAGGTTTCGGCCTTTGGGTCTTCATGTAGTGAATTTGGAAAAACCTCGATCCCCGCCATTTTCATCCACTTCCGGATGAAGCTGTGGAACGAAGTATAAGACAGCTCTAGGTTGCAAGGTACCCCTACTTCTTTCAACCTCTGGAGCCTTATGCCTTCGACCACAAGAACCGAGTCATCGATGAGACTTGGCTCGCAGATGGAGTCTCTCGAGCATTTGAATTGCTTCACAACCTTGGCTTTCACATCGTGTTCTTCTGCCGTGTTTGGTCCCAAGGAGGTGATCATCCAGTCTGGCAGCCAAGAGGGCAGGCTCTCAGCTGCGTGCACGTTTCTACGGCCTAGAAGTGCCTGGCTTAGGTCCTGTTCTGAGAATCTGAGAAAGATTTTTGCGAAATATTGTTCCATTGATCCAGAGTAGTCTGGGCGGAAAGGACCTGCGGAGCCCCAATCGTTCACAAGACCCAAAAGCCCGTACACGAGATCCCGTTGATTGGTGGCGTTAAGTGCTAAACAAATGGATCGCAACTGGTGAAGAGTTCGGACGGAGGATCTTCTCACTTGCTCCCTTAGTACAGATATTGGCCTTCCGACCGAACACATAAAAGCTAAGGTACTCAGCAGCTTTGGGGGCAAATCTTTCCCGAAAGAGTTGCAGCATCCCTTCCAATGGAGGTCGGTATTTACTCCCGCTGAATATGCAGTCTCGGCTGTACACCCTTCGTGAGCCCACATAAAACAAGCCTTCTCCGGAAGTGCTGCTTCTTGCACTACCCATATACGGGACCACCAAGGGCGGCTACATAACTCATGCAGGGCAGCAAAATGACTTTCATAGTCTCGTACAACGGCTAACTGGCTTTCGGAGATCTTTCGAAAGCATGCAAGTTCATCGAGGTGCTTGTTCGATGCAAGCATGCGGACCATCTCGAAAGCTTTTGCAGCCGTGTCAGAGTACGGTGGTTCATCTGCATCTGAATCGGCGCAGGACGGGCACTCTCCCAGGAACAGGAATGCTTCAGAACAGGACTCGAAGATATGTCCCATGCTGGCGACCTGATGGGACTTTTCCTCGTCGTCGTCTTGGTTGATGCAGATTGCATCTATCCAAAAGGAGCGTCTGTTCTCCTTGTGGCGTAGCCGGCGCAGCGCGTGCCAAAGGTTCCGGGTCACTTCGAAAGGCTCTCCATTCAAGAGTATGGTTACCGTGTCGTTCGGATCTCCCCACACGTAGGAAAGGGCGTTGTAAACCGGTTCGTCGTCCATGGAAACGGTGCGAATGGTACAAAACATTTCGCTGTTCCAACTTCCGTTCCAAATCTCAACAATCCGAATCTGCCGTTTTGTGGGGTCTAGAAGCTCATATTGGAATGAAGTATTGGCACGGAAGCTAGTGGCAAGTAGAGGTTTTGTTTTCGGAAATGCATCCTGAGAAGACGAGGCGAGCTGATCGGTGGATTCGGCAGGCAGACTGGAAGAGGTTTCGGTACGACGTGACGTGATGTGGTGGATGAAGAAAGAAAACTCTGTTCCGTTCTCCATCATGAGCAAAAATGGGGCAGATGAGCTATGGGCGGCCACGCCGGGCGAAAAGCAGTTGAAGTGAGTTGGTTGAAGATTGGATGGTTGATGGTTGATAAGCTCGCAACGTAGCTCGCTAAGCACACCCCCGCCACGGGTATGTCCCATGACAGGAAAACCGACCGGGCCAAGGCGGCACCAGGATGTTGTGTGGGTAGTCAAAAGGCTGGGCACCCTGCCGTCCAGATAAGGTTCTGAAAGAGGTGAGTTTCGTTCGGATATCTACGATAATAGATACACTATGGGCATTTTCCAGGAGACTCTCCCACCCATCAGTCCGGCGCCGGAAGACAGGACGCTCCAATTCTATACGCCGAGAACTCATAAAAGAAAAACCACACCCGGCATGCACACCGCAAAGAAGCAAACGCCGCTACCCCAGCCATCTTTCCCCAGGTTCATCATCGTGAATAGTACAGGTGAATGAGGAGTGTGTTGGGATATCAAAAAAAACAGGGAAGCTGCCTCGGTCATCTTCGAAACAATCGTTCCGTCAGGGGAATCGTCAATTTCGCCGTCCTCTCTTCCAAACCACGCGATCCGTCTTTTCTTAACTTCGAAGCCCTCTCGACTTGATCTTGAACCTTCTAGAACTCACCGCCACCGCTTCCCCCGAGCATAGCCGCGCCCCACACTCCGACAAGCCCCCAAAAACCGACCCTCCAGCCACGCACCAGACCGACCGCACCCTGGCCCTTGTTCTGTTTCTGCTGCTGGTACCTGACGACACCGGCCGCTGTCGTGCGCGCAACAGGCGGCGCTCCGGGACCGGGCCCGGTGCTGCCCTCATCGCGCACGATGTACCACATGGTGCCCAGCACGCCGCGGTACGGTCCAACGTCAACGACGGTAGGAAGGGGTTCGGGCTGGAGTGGGGCCTGCGAGCGCTTCATCGGGCTGCGCGAACGGGACTGCCGGCCGGACGATGAAGAGCGGAAGGAGCTGTAGGCCGAGAAGTTGGCCTGGCGTGCGGCGTGCTCCGTCAGCATGGTTGCTTGACCGCGGCGGAGGACCGTTTCGAGGGGCAGCTTGATGAAGAGCTCGGTGGCGGAGGAGAGGAAAGTGCAGACGGAGTAGGTAGCGGGTGTGAGAACAGGGTCGATATGCAGAGAGGAGCGGAGGAAGAGCGGGGTCGAGGCGGAGATGAACGTGGGGATCGTAGAGTGCAGAAGCGTGATGGGCAGTAGGGGCGCGGGGATGCTGAAGGTAGGAAGAGCGCGGAGGTTTGGCAGAACATGGCGCGGAGCGGTGGTCGATGGTGTCATAAGAATCCTATGTAATGTCAGTATGAGCAGTTCCTCAAGATTCAAGCCAAGCCGGGATATGCTGGAGAGCTTACCGTGTGCGGACCATGTCAAGTGGGGCGAGCACGAGGCCTGTGATGCCCGCTGCAGCAACAGCAACAATCAGGCTGGTGATGGGGTTCGGGCTGTCTACCACATCTAGGCCGCCTCCACCAACACCGTAACCGCCCAAGAGCCCTGGATCGGGCACATTGAGAAGAGCGGATAGCAAACTCCGCACCCAAGTCTCAAGCGTCTTGAGCAGGAAATTGTAAACAAACGTCGAGTTTGTGCCCTTCCACACCCCCCATGCGCCCTCTTTCGTCCATAACTGGGAGAGAACCTCTAGTAGCGAATCGGAACGCTTCAAGTCAAGCTTATAGGGATGTGATAGCGGTTGGCTCGGCGGAGTTGGGCGAGACGAAGGGCGGGGGCGCGGGGACCGCGAGTCGGAACGCGAGGCAGTCGAGCGAGGAGCCGCAGAGGAAAAATATGAAGGAGAGTCGTCTCCAGAGTCCGAGTCCGAGACGTACTAGGCATTGCAATGAGCTCCAAGTCCAAATAATGAAACATGTCACATGCAAAAGAGAGACAAACCTCGTTGTAGCGGGCACGAGCCGAAGCGGCTGCGCGTTTTCGCGCATCTTCGGGATCCAGCAGGCTTCGCTGTTGGTCCGACGACGGCGAGTGCAGCTGCAGCACCGTCTTGGCGACCTCGAAGGGCTGCGCGAAGAGCACCGAGGTGTAGTTCCAAACCGCCTGGTCCAGCAGCTTCTTGGCCATCTCGGCCACGGTTGGGCTGCCGTCGCCCAAGCTCAAGTCAACGCCATAGTCGAGGTCGCTCAGGATGTCGCGGGCCTGGGAGCCGAAGCTTGGCTTTGGTGGTGACGCGGACGGCTTGGCCGAGGGCGACGCGCGCGGGGCGGCATTGGGAACAGGGTCGCTGGGCAAGCCGATGGACGGCGGTACGTAGTAGGGGCGTAGCGGATTGGGCTGGTCGCGCGATGTAGCCATGAGGGGCTCGAAAGCGTGGTGGCCGTGCCGAGAGAAAGAGTTGTCGTCGGGAGAATGCATGACGGGACTGGGACTGCTGGTGGTGTGGCTTGCGTGCAGAAAGCTTGACCTCCAGCGAATCGCCGCGCTCCGAGAGCAATGAAATAATCCAGCCTCCGCCGATCCCGCCTCGACGCTTTCCGCCGCCCACCCGGAAGCGTCCAAAACCCTTCGTCCCCTCAACAGTCCCGCCTAACTGTCGCCGTTCCCTCTCTGCGCCATGCCGTCGTCTACCAGCGCCGTGCGCACCCTCCTCCAGGCCTCAGCTCCCCGCGCGCGTCCCGCCTCTACCCGCGTTCAGACGTCATGGCAAAGATTCCTCCAGACTGCACCGAAGCCCTCTACTCCCGCGCGGCCAGCATACCAATTGCCACGGACATGTAGAGCCCAGGCGCTCGCAAGAAATACATCCATTTGCCAACCACTTGCCTTTAAGCGCGAGTTCTCTACCTCGCCTGCGCGGCAGCATGGCCACCTCCACACTCCGAAGCCGGGCGAAGAGTGAGTCCCCAAAAGATAGCCTGGAAAACGGGGGGCTATCCCTGCGAGTTTAAGAGCACCTTGGAGCTGATCGAGTCCATTGCGGACAGGCGGAAGGTGACCTTTATCGACAAGGACGGCGACGCGCACACCTTCGAGGTCGCTGACGGTGACAACCTACTGGACATTGCTCAAGAAAACGATATCGAAATGGAAGGTGCGTTCCACATGTTTCAATCAGTGTTGGGAATCAATGGCCCTTCGAATTGATCCTATAGGTGTACCGGCGCATGCTGACTCACCCCACTCACAGGCGCGTGCGGCGGTTCCTGCGCGTGCAGCACCTGCCATGTCATCGTCGAAGATAGCGACCTGTACGATCGCATGGAGGAGCCTGATGACGACGAGAATGACATGCTGGATCTCGCTTTCGGACTTACCGAGACCAGTCGTTTGGGTTGCCAGGTCAAGATGAGCAAAGAACTGGACGGCATTGTCGTCAGGCTGCCCAGCATGACACGGAACCTGCAGGCGAGCGATTTTGCTGAAAAGTGAAGGGTTTCCATATCCACGGAACTCCTCCTGGTAGGCTTTCTTGCCGAGAAGAAATCGGACGGAAACGGGAGGATACGCGAGGCTACAAGGACCATGTAAAATTTCAGGGACAGAGCCGTAATATGTCAATGATCCGGGAGAAAAGAGAACACTGGCGAGCCAGCGGGTAGCTACAGACACGACCGCATGATTTGGCTTGGGTTTAGACGGACTGTACTATACGCATAGGAGTTTGGATAACTGGAAATGTACAAAGCTACAGTTCGTATTCGGGTGTGCACCTTGTAGTTTTAGAGCTTTATGACGCTAATGGCCATTCTGTCTCCTCTCCGCATTGCTCCTCTGATTTGCAACCCTTTGCGTCTTCTTCACCCAGGGACGGCGGCGGTGGAAAGCATTACATCCACGAAAGCCTACGTTAAAAAGAGCGATCATATGTTTATGTGGGGAGGGGCAAACAGCTTAGTCTGTGTAGCTAGAATCTATTCTGCTCGCGAAAGAAGGTATTGATATTTTAGCGGGGCGGAGCGGGGCGGGCGAGCCAAGCTTTCAGAAGGCGGTGGGGAGCGGAAGGCGGGCAGCGACGTCGATTTGGCATCTACCCGCAGCTCCTCCACCACCGCCTCCAACTTTTGAACCGCGCAATGCTACGCCCTTGAATATCCTTGCCCTCCCACCACAGTCTCCGTGTATCGCACCTTCACCCACGCCGCTTTCACCATGGCCTCCGCACTGTTCTTTCTCGACCTCAAGGGCAAGGTAAGGCCAGAACACCATCTTCGCAGCTACTCAGGAGAATGCACCGCGAAATGCTGACGCACCAGATAGACCCTCCTTGCCCGCAACTACCGGGGTGACATTCCCATGTCTGCCGTCGAGAAATTCCCCATTCTGCTCAGCGAAGCCGAGGAGGAGAGCTCCGCCGTGCCACCGTGTTTCTCGTCTGAAGGCATCAACGTCAGTCCTCCCCCGCCGGCGCCTCCATGCCCGAACGCTCCGCCGCTGACATGTCGCTTCGCTCCAGTACCTCTACATCAGACATAACAACCTGTACCTGCTCGCTCTCACGAAGCGCAACACCAATGCCGCCGAGATCCTTCTCTTCCTGCACAAGATCGTCGAGGTCTTTACTGAGTACTTCAAGGAGCTTGAGGAGGAGAGTATAAGGGACAACTTCGTCGTCATTTACGAGCTACTTGACGAAATGATGGACTTCGGACACCCTCAGACCACTGAGAGCAAGATACTACAGGAGTGCGTCGCCCGCTGCCCGATGTTCGGAGCTATGCTAACCATGCGGTGCGCCGTGCAGGTACATTACGCAGGAATCGCACAAGCTCGAGGTCCAAGCCAGGCCGCCCATCGCCGTTACCAATGCCGTGTCCTGGCGTAGCGAAGGTATCCGCTACCGCAAGAACGAGGTCTTCCTCGACGTCGTCGAGTCGCTCAACCTGCTCGTTTCCGCCAACGGCAACGTGCTGCGCTCTGAGATTCTGGGTGCCATCAAGATGAAGTGCTATCTCTCCGGAATGCCCGAGCTGCGACTGGGCTTGAACGACAAGGTCATGTTCGAAACGACGGGAAGGGCGACGAGAGGCAAGGCGGTTGAGATGGAGGACGTTAAGTTCCACCAGTGCGTGCGCTTGAGTAGATTCGAGAACGACCGGACCATCAGCTTCATTCCGCCGGATGGAGAGTTTGAGCTCATGAGCTACCGATTGAACACTCAAGTCAAGCCGCTGATCTGGGTCGAGTGCATTGTCGAGAGCCACTCGGGTAGCAGGATAGAGTACATGCTCAAGGTACGTCACCATACATCCATGTTATTCGCAAGAGAAGCGCCTTCAAGCTAACAAACTCCAGGCGAAAGCGCAATTCAAGCGGCGCAGCACGGCTAACAACGTGCAAATCATCATCCCCGTGCCCGATGACGCCGATAGCCCGCGCTTCCGCACCAACATCGGCACGGTCCACTACCAGCCCGAGACCTCATCGATCGTGTGGAAGATCAAGCAGTTCGGCGGTGGTAAGGAATTCCTGATGCGCGCCGAGCTTGGCCTGCCATCGGTCCGCGGCGATGACGAGAAGGGTGGCGGCATGATGGGTGGGTTCGGCGGCAGCATGGGCGGCGTCGGCAGCGGTAAGGGCAAGCGACCCATCAACGTTAAGTTTGAGATCCCCTATTTCACGACATCGGGTATTCAGGTGCGGTACCTGAAGATCATCGAGCCCAAGGTATGTCTCTTCCACCTCTAAGCCTCGTTGGCCAGAGTTTTAACATGCTCTTTTAGCTGCAATACCCCTCGCTGCCGTGGGTCAGGTACATCACGCAATCCGGCGACATCGCCGTTCGTTTGCCCGATGTGCAGTAGTAAATGAGGATATCATCAACGGGAGGCAATTATCAAAGGGTTGATGCCCAGGGCGTTCAGGGAGGCCTTCTTTTGTCCTTTTATTTTCCCTCAATGATCCGAGAGTCGACAGTTTCGGAATGAGCAGCTTGTCGACGATTCTGAAGCATCCGAAATGAAATGCATGCATGGCACGGCAAGGCATGGGATGGCTGGCTTGTGACCGGGAACGAATTGATTTCACGGCTTTTCTAGAGGAACGTTTTTTCTTCTTTTTCTTTTGTGTCAGTCGTCCAGCTGTTAGCTAGAGCATGGACGGTCTTTTTTAGGGTCCTGTCACGTTTTCTATCTTCTTTACTACTACTATGATAATGGCTGGTTCTAATACGAATGCAGAGCTTGAATGAGTGAGCACGAGGTGGGACGGGTGGAGGATGACTGATTGGTGAGTCCGAAACAATATCTCTTGCGTATTGGTAGGTCACCAAAAGGTCTTGCACTTCGGAAACTTTACTTGTAAGGAATCTTCACATCCTGTCCATGTCGATAGTTAGCGCATACGTCAGCTTAGGTTTGTTTTATTTTTGAATACTTATGTCCTCTCCCAGATGACTATTTTAACTGAACACGTTTAAGAAAAAGTGTTGTCTGTTATGGGACATAGAACTGAGTATTCGTAGCCTACTGCATACGTGTAGGGTATCTACGAGATGATGGTGGTGATCATAGCTGTAGCTTTTTCTGCGTCTTTGCGTGGTGAACATTCTTAATTGATGGAGAGTTTTCACACAGCATTTAACAACGTTGAACGAAGTTGAGGATCATTGAAATGAGGGGGAAAGAGACAAAGCGAGCTCTTTCTCTTCTCATATTTCTTTTGGTTATTTCTGTTTCGTCTCATGGGCGAAAGCCAAACAACAGGAACGCGAAAGAAAACGTATATACGGAAATCCCAGCTCAAAACAAAACAACCCCGAAGCCTCGACTCATCCAATCCGACCAAGAGTTTCGCGACGTTTCCTTATAGCCATCGAAAGATCAAACAGACAGTACAGCAAATCCAATTTCTCAAATGCAACGCTCAACTTCCGCTAATGGTATCTCTTCCCCTTCTCCGTGTGCTTGATAAAATGGTATACAACAGCAAGAGCAATGCAGATAAGCAAGCAAGCCATGTTTGTTTTTTCTTCGTCATGATCTTCGTTACTAGAATGCGTAAAGTAGCGACGACTATACGAACGGTTGGCTGGCAGAAAAAAGATGCGGTAATGATGGCCGTGGGAGTGACAGACTGATGAAGACAGAACAACGCCGATGTGAAGTAGAGGTATCCGCCGCTATGCAAGGAGTAAAGTAAATGAAACGATCCCCCGATCTTAATCATCCGTGGGGAATAAAAGAAATGGCCCAAGCCTACAGGTATACTGAAACAAAAAGGCTAAACTAATAATATGGGTGGACTTTTTGGTGTTCTGGAAAGTCGCCGAAAACATCCCCGTTGAGATATTGACAAAGAATAGAAGAGAAAAAAGTGATGCAAGTTTGGCATGGGTGGAGCGTCGTTGCTCAGTGCCTACTCCACCTGCTTGCCAGGGCCTCAGTCCACCGCCCGTACAAGACGTTGGCGAGGTCGCTAGTGTGATCCATGCCGGGCTTGCTGTACCCGGGAAGCTTCCTCTCATCAATGTGTGCAGAGCCTCTGCGCCCCTCACCACTAGCATTGCTGCTGTTGCTGCTGTGGTCGCTGCCAGCAACGCTAATGGCACTTTGGCGACGGCGATGATGCGACTTGAGATGCGAGTTGTTTTGGGCCATGAGGAGCTTGCTCCTTGCCGACGACGGGGGAGACAAGTTCGCATCATAGAAAGGATCGTTGCTCTTGTGGTTGGATGTGGAGGTTGGCGAAAGAACAGCAGGGGCGTGACTCTTGACTGGAGTCATCGGCACGTTGGGCATCCCAGAAGGAGCCACTCCCAGCGCGGCTGCGAGTTTTGGATCCGCCTGAATCCTGTCGATCATGTTGCGCAGGAGCAAGAATTCTCCTTCAGGGTCTACCCTGTCCAGCGCAGACCAGGCCTGTGCAGCTTTTGCCAGAGCGTCCCGCTTCTGCTGGGAGCTGGTCTGAGCATGGGTCTCTTGGAAGGCGCCATCGATAGCTTTGACGTAGGCACGACGACCCATAAGTGATTCCTTGGTCAGCCGAGACACTGTGCCCGGGGGACCTCCAGTTAGTGGTGGAGTGTTTTCATTCTGCACCTCGGGAATCAGCGTATCTGCTGAGGAGAAGGAAGCGTTAATGTTCGAAGGGCGGGAGGAAACCTCTTCTGGATGCGACCCAAGTGCAGCTGAAGAGTCACGGCGGAACTGGCGAACAGTCGAGTGGCCGTTTCCGAAAGACATATCGACGGCCAGAGGCTCTCTGGCTGCGCTGTTCCGACGAGCGGTCGAAGGGGCCGATCCTTGGTTGAAGGTTGCATTTGAGTGTCTCGACGACGGTCTCCGGAGAGCCGTGCCGACCTTGAAGCCACTGCTTGGTGCGGACGTGCTCAGAGGCGTGGAGTTGAGATCGAGCTTCTCCATCAGCTCTGCGGGGAAATCAGCCTTGGAAGGCATCCGTTTCCTTTGAGTCTGAATCTTGACTGGCTTGACTGTGTCAAAGACCCACTCGTCATCCTCTTCCTCATCGTCATAGTTAGGGATGTTGCGCCTAATGTCAAGGTTAGCAATGGGTTACTGAGAGAAAAACAAAGAAGGTACCCACATTGTCTCCTCGTAATACTTGGGATGAGAATGCTTGGTGCTTCTCGCATCATACATCCTCCTCCGCTCGATGAGCTCCTGCAGGGCCTCGACTTTGCCAGCACGTTGGATCCATTTATGCCTAAGAAGCTCCTTGGCAGTAGGTCTCCTGTCCGGGTCCTTGACCAAGCAAGACGCAACGAAGTCTTTGTACTCCTTGGAGAACTCGCTGCCCTCCAGACGCGGGGCAGCGGCCTTGGGAATCTGGAACAGGACCTTCATCGGGTGGGTGTCGGCATGAGGCGGCTCTCCCTTTGCCAGTTCCATGGCAGTGATTCCTAGTGACCAGATGTCGGCCTTGAAGTCGTAGCCCATCTCTTGGATAACCTCGGGTGCCATCCAGTAGGGTGTTCCGACGAAAGTCATGCGTTGGGACTTGATGTTGGTCAACTGAGCGGCGACGCCGAAGTCGGCGATCTTGACCTTGCCGTTCTGGGCGAGTAGGATGTTGGCAGCCTTGATGTCACGATGGATCTTGCCGGACTGGTGGAGGTAGTCAAGACCGAGGAGGAGCTCGCGGCAAATGATGGCAGTGTGGGCTTCGCGGAAGGGGCCGGGTTTCATCTGGTTGACGGTCAGTTCGTGTGGTCCATATGCACAGCTGGGTGTGTGCGCTCACCAGATCCAAGCACGAGCCGCCGCCCAAGAACTCCATGACAATCCATAGCTTGACACCGCGCACGAAGCTGGTCTTGTACTGGGTGACGAAGTCGCTGGCGCAGGTGCTGAGCAGAGCAATCTCCTGCTGGATTTCGCGAATGTCATCGTCGCTGCCCTCAAGGTCGATCTGCAAGGCCGAGGTCAGTGTGGGTGGGCCGGGACGGGAGGGAGGCAGAGGGGACGCACATGCTTGATGGCGACAATCTCGCCGGTGGACTTTTCAATGGCCTTGTAAACGATGCCAAAGCTTCCGCCTGGAGAGTGGTCAGCGATGGAACGAGCTGAGCGACGGGCAGGACTTACTGCCAAGCTCCTCGAGCACCTGGTAGTTGTCGGAGTCCTGTAGCTGCATGGCTCCTGTGTTTCTCCGGACGGAGGGTTTGCGAGACAGAGTTGTAGTGTGCAGGTAGCACCAGGCGCGGGCCTCTTTGGGGGATAGAGATGCCAAATATGAATGCTGGAGGTTGGGGGCCCGGGCGTGCGGGCAGCTTCAGGTCATGGGCGGGCGCTATGGCACTGGCAGATAGCGGTGACGATGCGCATCTCCACAGTAACCGAGCGAACGAGAGAGCGCACGATGATCTGCGCGTTGCAGCAACCAGCCCAACGCCAGCCACCGAGAACGCAGACGCGAAACGCGTCGCCCGCCCACTTCAGCCACCGCGATCGCGCGCACGCGCGCAGGCGCGAATCCGCCGCTGCAAACGCCATGCAGAACCCGGTCCGGCTGATGCTGTTGTTGCTGAGGTGCGGTTCCTGCAGCAGCAGGGCTGCGTGCAATCAGGTTCTGCCTTCCTCCGTAGCAGCGCACACGCCTCGGCCTCATTGGCCCCCAGCTGCGCCACGTCTCTGCCTACGCCGGCTATTTTTTCGCCGTTCGTCAGGCTCCCGTCGTGTTGACGTGCTCCCCGTCGCGGCCTAGCCTGCAAACTCTATCAGGGTCAGCCTGACCTGGAGTCTCGACACCTCGCTCGTAAGGTGGTCTTCACTCGGCCTGACCATCCCTCGCAATCTCCGTGACCTCATAGTCGGCAATTTTTTGCGCCATTGGGCGCGTGTCAACAGCCCAACGTCGAGCACGTACGCGCCACGGCTTGCTGCAGCGCCCATCGCGTCACTCCCGCAGCGCGATGCACCCCGCTCACCGCCCGGCAGATAAGCATCCCCGCCAACCCCAAGTGGGCCACGGCCATCATGTGCCGCTCCGACGGCGATCCAGCCCAGGAAACATGCCGATTGCTCCACCCGCGTGACTCGTCCCAAACTGCTTCGTCAGCCCTGCTCGATTGCCAACTTTTCGCTGCCGATCCGCCCAAGGCTGGACCGATCGGGCTCGCCTCATTCTGAATTCGCACCGGCCCGCAGCGAACCAGTGGGTATCGCGATCCGAGACTGCCGTCAGATGAGACCACGTCGCTAGATTCAGCGTTCACGCGGTCTCTCCCAGCCACCGCAGCGTTCACCGCTCCTCATTGGCGCATCGCCCTATTCTCGAACAGTATGCAGGCGCACTAGCTTCTTCTAAGGCCGATCTAAGGCGAGCGACCAGAGGCCAATGGGTTGGTGAGGGTTCCGACGGTCTGGAAAGCTTCGGCTTTACGCCAGAAGGCTTCCAGAGTAGCGGCTGTGGATATTCCCGTCATGTCCCTTAAAAAAAAAAAATCCCCGAGAAAAAATAAGGGTATTGATTTGTGAAGAAGGCAATTCGGGCCGCACTCTGAGAAGGCTAGGTGTGTCATACAACGTCATTTTCCATCCGCGTGAGCTCCGGCGTCAGCGTCAGGTGTTGGCTGTGGTGTTTTGGAGGGTTCTGCTATCGAGCTGCTGCAGTGCATCGCTGTGCATCGCGGTGCAGGCGATCGTTCCATGGGCCGTTTGTGGAGCTTTTCAAGATCGACGGTCCTTAACGGAGCTCATCTTGCCTTTTCATGCGTAGCGGATGGCCAGGGCGCAATAAAGCCAGCGTACATCAAGCGGCAGCAGACTGCAATGACAATGACTGGCCGCAGGCTTTGGGGGGGAGCGGCCGACGCAACGGGCCCTTTTGTAGGGTCCTCCAGCCACCCGCTTCTCCGCAAATCACGACGTCCACCAGCGGTTGGCGGCCGTTTTTGCCCGTGCGTTGCCCTGGGGACTGTGTCCGCTGCTGCACGACGCCGGCGGAGATGGCGTTCACGCACACTGTGCCACCTTGGGTCAGGGCAAATAAGATGCGGCGATCTGCCTCATGCCATTCCGCAACTAAGAACGCCCATGTCCGACCTTGTCCCCTCCAGTTGGCCGTCGCTAAGCAGGAGCCTTGTTGTTCTTGGAATTGGCCTTGGCCTCGCGCTGTCGGCCTCGACGCTTGCCCATTGGCGCGGGCGGCGCATAGGCTTTGCGCAAATCTCGCTACTGATGGTCGCTGGCCTGTTGTCGCCGCGTGCACACCCGCAAGCACCGCCTGCTCTCCCGCCGCCGTTTTCGAAACATCATGCTGCGGACAAGCAGCTGTTGTTGACTGAGCTGGCCGACAACATGGACCCTCATCCGGCCGCGCGTCAACGTCCCGCCGAATCTGTGCGCGAGCTTCCCGACCGCGACCCAGACCTCATGCCTTCAGGGGGCCCACTCCCGTGCGCCGGTGCCTCATCCAGCAGTCACCCAAATTCCCGGGGGCACCACCACTCTCATTCCACCTCCAGCTCCGTCTCCACGCTCCCTCACCCGTCGCCAATGCCCGCCCACGCTCGCTCAATGTCGCATGCCGACGCAACCACCGCTCGCCAGCACAAACGTCTTTCTCTCAATTTCCCTGTTCCTGTGCAACCCGCCTCCCCAGGCCACATTCCATCGCCCCGACGCGCTCGCCCGGCCTCGTGGTTTGGCGCCAGTCCTGTGCGCCCCGATGCTTTCCAGCCTTCTCTCGCCTCCCCTCCGCCCGACGGCAACTTCTTCACCGCGCTGGCCGCCCAGGAACGACGGGTGTTGGAGTTGAGAGATGAGCTTGCAAAAGCCGAAGAACACCTGAAGGACTTGAAGAAGCAATGGGCAAACCAGGAGGCTGCTCGCAAAGGCCAGAAGGAGGGTTATGGCTTCCATCCGCTGCGCCCCCTCAACACCAACATGCCTAACCTCGGCATCATTGACGATGATCCCGATGGTCCGAGCTGGATGCAGAAGGAGATGGAGCGCAGAAGAGCTATTCTAAGTGGCCAACGGAGCTCGAACCGAAGGGTCTTTAGCGGATCCCGCCATACTCGCACCCTCTCCTTGCTGTCTCCTGACAAGGCCACGCCCGATACTTCCTTCCCTAAGCCCACTGGGAGAAGGTCAGACGATATCCCCAGCCGCGCCCCTAGTCGCACACGCTCCTCTACCACGCCGGATATCACAAATGAATCCTCCGAGCAGACGGATCAGAGTGAGGCGCTTGTGCGCACTGGGAAGCAGATGGCGACAGACTTCAAGGACGGCCTATGGACCTTCTTCGAGGATCTGCGCCAGGCCACTGTGGGCGATGAGGCGATCAATGGCACTCCGACTCGCCCTGGCTACCCGGTCCGCCGTCAACCCAGTGGAGCGAATATCGGTTCCAGTTCGTCTACCAGCCTTGGTAGATCAAAGAGCATGGGCCACGCGCGTAAGCCGAAATCGCTACAGCCTTCGGGTGATGGTTCCGCGTTGATCGACATCGAGACGGACTTCTGGAAGGAGCACGGAATCGAGGCACCGAAACCTGCGGTCGTCAAGCACACCAAGTCCAACACCACTCCGCAGAAGCTTCAGAACCGCTCCAGTCAGAACTTTGAAGATAGTTGGGAAGACTGGGAGACCCCACCCAAGGACGACAAATTTGTCCCCGGCCATTCGAGCACTAACAGCTCAGTCTCCGAAGGCCAGGCTTCCCACTGTTCTGACGGAAGCAGCCCACGGACCAGTACTAGGTACGTAAAAACGCAAGGCCAGGTATGTCAAGTTCAAGTTTTAGAGGGTCAAGCTTCACAGAAAGCACGGCACTGCTGTGATGCAAACATAACCGTCCATCACTCAAGCTTGAACTTGTGGCCTTTCTCGACAACAATTTCTCGATGATCTCGGACTGGCTCGTTAACACTGCAATTTCCAGCTCGGGCCCCGGACTAGCACCTCTCGATCTCGGCAAAGTCCGCGAGGCGAAGCGCTCCTCAACGGGTCCGTCCTCTCCGTGGCACGCCCTGAGCAAGCTCTCACCTAGCAACGTCAAACGCGCGGCCTCCAACTTCATGGACGAATGGGAGAAGAGCATCACCTCGCCAACCGAAGGCTCCATGGCCGAAGCCGAGGCCCTGCAGGAGTATATCGCCTCCATGACTCCACCCAAGACCAGCAAGGCTGAATGATTTCTTTCGACGCAGTCTTCACATACTCACGACGGTGGTCTTATGTTGATTTTTCAATTCGCTTCTCCAGGGCATTGTCGCCCACTTGAGTTTCGATCGTTCGGCGCCGCGCGCAAATATACACGATGAAAGCGTTTGCCGTTTCAGACGGCTGAGATTATTTGATGAGTCACGGCTTTCCTACTCTGGTTTTTTGTTTTTCGCTTCAAGAGAGGGAAACTCCCACCTTTATCGCATAAGATTTGAAAGACAAAGATGATTTGACGTTTCTGCTTCTCGGATAGGACGATGAAGTTGGGTTTGTTTTGTGTTTAATGTTGATACTCTACACGGCATGAGAGAGCTTTGCTTCGTGTGTATACAGATTGGTTAGAGTCTGGGAAGAGGTGGAAGAAGCGCATTTCAATGAAGGCTTCATTGAGCCTTGGCGAAAATGGGTTGATTCAGGGAGAAAGTTGAATGATGGCATGGTTTCGGATTATCAGAGTCATGCGAATCGAAAGCCACATGGTGTGCGGCTTGCCACAACAACGCCCTGTATTTTCATGGTCATGATGGGATTGTACGCTGACCAATGTAGAAGATGCGCGATGATGCCCGAGCAACCGTTCAACAAGCCATCCTACCCATGCCTGAGTTCCTTCAAAGTATCCAGGCCTGCCGAACGTCAGACCCAAACCCCTGCCTCCGGCACAGAACAGAAAAGAGGCCTCGTAGGCTACAAAGCTGGATGTCGCATTGACGTCGGATTCTTAGGGTTCCTCAAACCGCCACTAGAACAGCATTATATTAGCTTCCCAAACCCACAAAAGCTCCAGCTACCCACGGCCATAAGCTCCCAAATAATGAAGGACTGGGGATGAAGGCATGGATCTTACTGAGCTGCGCTCCTGGAATCCTTTCACCCTCCGACCTGGTGATATCGTCCACTCCGCAGAGATTGTAATACTCCATTGCGTTCTCTCCATACACCACCTTCGACACGTGGAATGGTCCGGTGGTGACCCTTGGTCGACGTGGATCTGGGCGTAAGCGTACGATGTCTCCTACAGCAAACTGTGCGAGCCGCCCTTTCGACAACTTCCGAGCAATGTGACTCATGATTGTAGGAAAGACAAGAAGGTCTTTGCTTTTGGCTCGTTGTAGACGAGTATGGATTCTGAAGGTTTGCGGAGTGACGATCGCAGGTTGTTTTACTGGACTTCCGGTGGCAAGTTCGTAATGAGAAGGTGGGGGGTTTGCTTGTGTAACCTCAAAGTCTAGCCATTAATAATCAATGTGCGTTGAGCCGCTTACCGTGCGGACAGGCAGCCTTGTTCATCCACCGACCAAGTGCCATCTACCACTAACTGCTGAGTTTCACAATGTCGCTGGATGGTGAGTAGTCACTCCAAGTACTTGTATCTACTTCCATAACAGATGACGCAAGTGGAAGCTGCCAATATCCCTACTGTGAGCAAGACCACGGTTCGCGGGCGGAGAAAAGACTCACACGAAAGGCTTGTTGAAGCAGGTACGCAACTGTCATCTTCCCAGACTCCAAATTTGACTAATCGGTCAAGCGAGCGAGTACCCGAGCGGATACCCATTATACTCTTTCCAGCTCGCGCTGGGGAGGGACTTCAAAAATTTCCGTCGTTTCAAGACAGTGCGCATGAGGATGCTTCTCGTCAAACAAAACATAATAGCGAACCTGGAACGAAAGCTCAAAACGGCAGACAATGAAGAGATAGCCGAGCTGCGGCTTGGATGCCTGGATCTCGATAACAATACGGAAAGAGGAAATATCCTCAGAGAGCTTGATACTGCTCTCAAGGACTACGGCAAGTACCAATAGCTAAAGCAAGTTCCCATTTGTAGCTGATAACGTCAGATGACCTTTTACAACGGACAAACTGGCTTCTTACCAGGCCTTCCCCGCAGAAGAAGCGTATCCAAGAACAAAAGGATCTGGTTGGCCCGACGATCACTAGGAAAGAAAAGGCGTATCTGGATGCTGAATGGACTGATCTGATCAACATAGATGAGCAAGAAGACAGCAGCGTGAAGCGACTTCTACCTTACATAGACAACCTCTTTGTCAAACTCGGAAAAGCACTGAGCAAGGCAAGCCAAGTTCTCTCCACGCAGAAGGGAAGAAGTAGTTTGCTGACTCCCAGACTTGGAACGAAGGCACCTCAGGAGGAAACAAGAGGAGCAATCTACTATACCAGACCCGGAGCTCGATCGATCATCCGCGCCTTAGTGGCCGTGCTCACCGTCATAATCCTTCTCGTACCTGTCGTCGTCCTGAACTTCATTACGTCGACTGGGTCCAAGTTCGCCGTCATAATCATAGCTTCTTCCAGCTTCGTAGGCGGAGTCACGATGCTTAGTGGAGCGAGCCTGGCAGAAATATTCGTCGGGGGCGCAACTTACTCGGCTGTCCTTGTCGTCTTTGTATCTCAAGGCGGGGTCTCAAGTGGATAGTGACAATACGCCAAGTGTATTCGATAATGGTGGATCGAGATCTAGTGCTCGATACCGGATTGATACAATTTATCACTGGGACAGTTAAGAGCTGATTATGCGGGACCTCTTAAAGCTCGAATGATCAAAGCCCATTTAAGAAGCACCATTTGAGGCTCTTTAAACATATCCTGGGAACGTGGAAACAGAAACACATCGCGCCAGCAGGATCCAATCTATAAATCTAAATGCTCTTCTTCCCCATCTACCCAGTCGAATGCGGCCACCCAAAACCCGTCACGCCCCTCACAGCCTCGCCTCCTCCCCCGCCAGCGGATCCACATCACTCAGCACATTCCGATTCACCCAGTCCGGCCTCTCGCCCTTCACGTAGCCCGGCTCGCTCGCGGGGCCGTCGAGCGCGACGAGGCTTCCGCCATCCTCGGCGAAGCCGTAGCGGCGGACCTCGCAGTTGCAAAAGCCGGTGCCCTTCTTGGGGTCGTAGTCGGCCCAGTCCTGGATGAGGTAGTGCAGGAAGGCGCCGTGGGTGACGAGCACGACGGTCTGCTCGGGGCGGGCGCTCAGCCAGGCGCGGAGGAGCGCGGCGCGGCGCTCGACGGCCGGGAAGGAGGGCGTGTAGATGCCGCTCTGTTTTTTTCGCATCCTCACCGGGTTAGTTCACGGCTCGAGGTCTCCCACGCTTCTCCACAACGAGTGAGAGTACAATAGACTGGGGAAGAGAAGGGAGGGGGAAAAAAGAATAAACCGACCTTCGAGTTCCACCCCTCCTCCACCAACCCGAAATCCACCTTCGCCCCCAAATCGAACCCCACCGCCTCCGGGTCCACCATCTCGGGCAGCGCGGCCCTCAGCTCGTCCGCGGGGAAGCCCGTGTCGCACGGGTTGGCCGCGACCTCCTGGGCCAGGGGGACGAGCACGAAGGGGACGTCGGGTCGCGCCAGGGCGGCGCCGAAGCAGTACGCCGCGGTTTGGATGGTGCGTTTGAGCGGCGACGCCACGACGATGGAGATCTTTTCGCTGTCGGGGAATTCGGAGCGCAGGGCGGCGCATTGGGCGTGGCCGAGCGGGGTGAGGTGGGGGTCGCGGAGGTGGTGGCGGCGCTGGAGGGTCGTCAGTGACGGTTAGTTTCGGGGAGCTGGGGGGAAATTGGGGATATTGAGCGCGTGTATGCTTTTCGAATCCTGGCTGGAGAGTTGGGAGATATGGGATTTGATTAAAGAAAGAGGTATTTCGTCCTGGTGGTGGATACTTACGTTGACATTGTGCTCGCCCTCGGCGTGACGGACCAAATAAAGCGTTGGAGGCATGGTGATAGTAAAAGAGGACTGTGCGCAGACGTCGATTGTGGAGTGCGAGTGTCAGACAGCGGCAGGGTAAATTTGGTCCTTTTAATGGTACAGATTTTTCTTTTCACCGCCGACTCGGCTTCGCGTCGGTCGTTGCCGAACTAATAAGAGTCATCGCCCATGGCACCTTTCGGGGCCTTTTCAGAGCCACTCTTTTTTTGCTTGGTGGTTGCCCAAACCAGGGAGTGAATTCGATTTCCTGAAATTTGCTATCTACGGGGGTATCAAAGGAAATTGCTGCCCAGAGGCATGTCTGAAAGGTGGTAGTAATATGTACGTGAAGTAGCCATTCATTGTCAGGTATTCCATCTCCGCTCTCACATCAACTCATTAACGTATGGATCGTTGTTGATCTTCCGGCCTTCGTGGCACATCGTCTTTCTTGTCGACTTCCTTCCGAGCCTTGTTGTTGGTGTCCGCAGGGGGGTAAACCTTCACCAAGTCTGTTGTTGGTCCGCTCGTATTCGATGCTCACCTCCATGTCACCTGGTAGCGAGGAGCAGGAGTCTCGTAGTAGGTCACTGGATTGTAGCAGATAGCACGGCGGGCGTTCTCGTGATCAGCGCAGATCTGGCAACCGCGCGCCTCTCTCCAAACGTCGTCAGCATGGCGGTGCGTGCGGTACTCGATGGCTGGTCTCTCGGAATAGCCCATGGTGTGATGGTATCGCGCAGGCCTTCGAGCTTCAATCGGCTCGGCGATGTAGTAGTCGTGGCTGGTTGAAATTTGCCTCCGCTCGAAGACGGCAACTTCAACGGGGCGTCTTTCCCTCTCGAATTCGTACTGTCTGTGCTTGCGGGAGAGGGAGACCTCTTGGAGCCAAAGACGTAGGGACATTTTTAGCTGATTTGATGCTTTAGAGAGTGCGATAGAGGGAGATGAGTGCGGATGCGATCTTTAAGGTCGATGGAAAAACAGAGGACAATGAAGAGTCGTTGTGATTGCTCGTGATTGATTGCCTTGGTTTGGGCATCTCCCGAAGCTAGCAAAACGCACTTTAATAGTCAAAGGAATTGCGGAGCTGACCACCGTTGTTGCACAGGTGTGATGCATAGGGCGGATGCTGAGCCTCATTAGTGTGCGCCACTAATCCGCCTCAATTGCGCAAGAGGTGAGAACTAACCCGCTTACGGACAGATACCAACTTCAGCCACAGCGTAAGGCGGCTTAGCCACAGGCAGAAGAAATGGGTGGTCAGCCGCCGCAGCCCGATAAGGCACACGAACTGGAGGGGGCGGGGCACAGGTGGAGGCTGAGCCTCATGGAAAAAGTGCAAGCGGCATCGTTCAACCGGCTTACTTCGGAATCGTTGAAGTAAGAAAACTGATTTATTATGGGCTGAGCCGCCTCAACGCCTCGGAACTGCTGCCTGAGACATTTCCATACCATTCAGCTCTTTCGAACTCGACTGACCACCCATTTCTTTTGCCTACAGTTTAGCACGAAACTGGCCGCGTCATGTGTCCAGACCACACGCTCTCGTATATTTTATGTGGCTATGTCTTGGTGCACCCAAACCATGGCTTTCCGTACTTTGAAAAAATCACCACCTGGATTTTGACTCAGATATATATGACCCAGAAACTTCACTCGTGCTTAGCCCTGGTGAGCATCGCTGTCGGGATATCGTTCTTCTTTCCCATCCACTTCAGCTCCAGTCACCGAGAGAAAAGACGCAAAGCCACGCGAAAGGCTCGTGTAGGAAAGCGCCTCGCAAAAGAAAGTATTTCCAGGAAATTCAATCCGTTCATTGGCTCACATGGGTTGCCTGAAAATGGAGGTCTCGGCTCGCTTGCGTTGCCCACGGCTGCCTGTTTGCGATCTGAGTCCATCGGACTGTCCTGTCAGCCTGGCTCCAATTTGTGCTCATTCCTTCTGATTGATAGCATTAAGGATGTCGGTGCTTCTGAGAATGGAGGCCTAACGTAGAGTTCAGCAGAGGAATCAATGTTTGTGATTAGAGATCTGTTTACGGCAGACAATCCAACAAGGAGGGTGGTTTTCCGTAACCAAATGAAAATTCATTTGGTTATCTTTGCTTCTTTGCTACGGGTGTGCGCGTCCCGCCCCACTATCGTTGGGCTTTCAAACAAATAAAGATGCCGGTCTTGAAAAAGCAAGTAACCAAAAATGGGGGCCGCATCTTCATTTGGTTGTTTGTTGACCTCCCTATTCCGACCTTGTTGTTCATCAAACACTTGGCGGTCTTGGCTTGCCAAACAACACGCACGATGAAAGGCAGAGCCTTTTAAGTTATCGGCCGTCTTTCGCGGATGAAAGTAAGTAGCGTGATTTCATTCATATTGACTTCAAATTCGTTAATTGGTGTCACAGTTTCAAAAATGGAACTAGATACTTCTCCTGCAGGACTAGCGGATGCGCCAACGGCTAGCGGCGATAACCTCTATGCTGTCAAGTCCATCCCCGGAAAAGGCCAAGGCATCTTTGCAACCTCTGCGATCCCAAAGGGCACGCGCATCATATCCGAATCACCCATCTTCAAGCTCCCCGGCCTCGCGTCACACAAGCAGTTCATGGAGTGTCTCATCACCAAAGAACTGAAAAAGCTCAGCAAGGACAAGCAACGAGCCTTCCTCTCCTTGCATAATGCTCATGCAGGCCGCCACGGGGTGTTTGTCGGCATCATGAAAACCAACGCATTGCCTCTCGGCGCTGGAGCTTCGGAGTGCGGTCTCTTCCCCGAGACATCTCGCATCAACCACGCGTGCAACTCCAATGCGCAGAACACCTGGAACCCCAAGTTGGATCGGCTGACGATCCATGCGCTCAAAGATATCGAAGAAGGGCACGAGATTACAATATCCTATCTGGGCGAGTCCACAGTCTTTTCCGCCCGGCAAATGAAGCTGAAGGCTGCGTTCGGCTTTGATTGCTCGTGCGAGCTTTGTTCACTCCCACCGGCTCAGCGACAACAGAGTGACCAAAGAATGGAGGAAATCACCCGGCTCGATGAACTGATTGGAGATGGGAGACGCATTGTGTCCACACCGGTAGCTTGTCTCCATGACGCGCGTACCATTCTTCGTCTGCTGGATGAGGAAGACATAGCTGACGCAAGAGTATCGAGACTCTACTACGATTCATTACAGATTGCTATCGCAAATGGAGATCAGGCGAGGGCAAGTGTGTTTGCGGAGAGAGGGTACGATGTGAGGGTCATTTGTGAGGGGGAGGATGGCCCAGAAACCGCCGAGATGAAAAGGCTTGCAGAAAGACCCAGTGAGCACAGGCTGTATGGAACATCGATGAGATGGAGATCAGGGCTGAAGAGCGTTCCGAAAGGCTTAGGCGAGCATGAGTTTGAGAATTGGCTTTGGAAGACCGGCAAGCATTGAAGAAAGGGTCACTTCCCCGGACCAACTCATGTGTCTCCAATTTAGATAGGAGAAATACCCCACCGCACGCTCCTCTCGTAGATTCAATTGAGATTTTAGTCCGCCTGGTGAGTTCGGAACAGCAAAATAACGAAACATTCAATACCTTTAAGGATGGTGACCGGATGCAAAACAACACGGCTTGGCTGTCCGGAAAATAAGACAATGGTATGTCTTATATTCGCGAAATTTTTGGAATTCCTACGGTTGAACACTCCTGGGCGTGGAAGTTTTCTACTTTGCGTTGGTCTTCACTGACGCAGACGGATACTCTCAGGCACCAGCGTCATGTAGAAACTCAGCCTCAACGCTTTGGATTAGCGACGACGCTTAAGGTTTACGCGCGCGCTTTTTTGACGTTGCGCACCGAATGAATAGCGAGCGCCTTGCCAGCTGTGCGGCACATATCATCTTGACCAATGAGACACCCTGACCATGCGGCGCATGTCGTGGCGCATGCGTATTGCCCGCCCCACACAATGCTTCAGCGTACAAAAGGGTCGTGGGGCACGGCAAGGCAACAGAGCACATGGGTCAGCCTCTGTCAAGATAAATAGAGAGTATTGTAGGTGTAGAACCACTTTCACTTTCCCTCTAATTCAGGGATCGGACTTCAACACATCATCGTTTGTTTGTTCCTTTTTCACGAACCGTCTGTTGGAAAACCCAGTTTGACACAACTCTAAATTCCAGTTTGTATTCATCAGTGTACCACGCCCAATAATTGAGCACTAACGATTCACTAGTCACAACCAACCAGAACCTGTCACTGCAGAGTCATGGCGTATTGCAACGACTGCCGGAAAACCTTCAAGACTGAACAGGCTCTCCGCCAGCATAACGAAGACTCTCCCGCCCACCGGCCTGTCCGCTGCGAACCCTGCAACAGACGCTTCCCGCACGCGGAAGCACTCGCGCAACACACCCGCAGCTCTCCAGCCCACAAAGACAACCCCACCTGCCAGCCTTGCCAACGCCCGTTCCCAAGCTCGGAAGCTCTTGCACAACACGTAAAAGACTCTCCGGGCCACGCCGCCTCCCCGCGTCCCTTGAAGTCCACTGCAACTGCAGCAACGTCGACTGCAGCACAACGCCCCCCTCAACCACCGCCATCAGCAGCTGCCCCCGTCCCGAAAGCAAACCAAACCCACCCCTGCGAAACCTGCACCCGCACCTTCACCACCGCCTCCGCCCTATCCCAACACACCCGCGACTCCCACGCCTCCCTCACGCACCCCTGCCCATTCTGCCCCCACCCGCGCTCCTTCAGCAGCGCTTCAGCCCTCGCCCAGCACATCCGCGACGCCCCCTCGCACAACAGCAAGAACCACAACAACAACAATCACACCAGCAACAACCACCACGCCCCTCCCACCCCTCCCCCTTCCTACCACCAGCACCACACCCCCACCACCCCCCTCGACGCCTTCTTCCACGGCTACGGGCCCACCTTCCGCTACGACCGCGCCCTCCCCGCCTCCACGTCGTGGCGCGACCTCTGCGCCCACAACGGCTGGCGCCGCCGCTACTGCGGCGACACCGGCCGCCACGAGTGGAACGACCCCGCGGCCCGGGACGCGCGGGAGCTCTACGTCTCCGCGCTGCGGCGCGAGCTGGAGGTGTGGTTCGGCGGCGAGGACGACCTGGCCAACTGGCACGCGCTGTGCCGGGCGGTCGGGGCGGTGCCGCCGCCGGCGACGGGGAAGGGGTGCGAGAGGGCGTTGAGGGGGAGGCACGTCAACCTTGTGGATCTGGTGGGGTGGGCGAGACGGGAGGGGGAGGGGGAGGGGGAGGGTGGGGGGATGACGATGATGGGGGATGGGGACACCTCGACGACGGTTGAGGTGTTTGGGAGCGTGAGGGCGTTGGCGGAGTACTGTGAGGAGACGGGGAAGTGGTTCCCGCTGAATGAGGTGGCGGAGGCGGGGGAGCAGGGGGATGGGAACGTGGTGATTAGGCATTTGCTGAGGAAGCTGAGGGTGAGGCTCTAGCCTCTAGTTATTTTCTTTCTCGTTTTATGGTCGAGGGTTCGGTTGATATGGGCGTGTAATCGTAAAGTAAAGAATATCATGACTGGTGAGGAAGCTTTACTTTCATGCAACACGGCAGCGGTATTAAACACATTTATTACACGAAATTGGAATGTATTGAACTATTGCACTACCTCTAACCGATGTTAGTATTGGTAGTTTGATTCTCTGGGTTTAAGCGCAGAGACTTCGGTTGCTTCTCAAGACACTCGACTAAAGCACGGGGATGCAGCTGGGTCACAAATCGACGTTGAGTGTTCATTGGCTCAAGGGGGGTCTTGACTGCGCTTCCGCTGGGATATGACCTGAGGTTTTGTCAGCAATTATGTCTAAGATTGACTGCGACAATTTGATTGATGTGGTTGTTCTCAGAGTGTATGTTTCTCAACAGGATGTTCAGACAGGGATAAACTGAATGAAAAATTTGAACTCATCATTGGTAGAGGTGACGGGCATGAAGGGGCCAGAGGAGGGAGAGCCGTGATTACATACCTTGACGGACTTGGAGTAGCTTGTGCCGGAACAGTAGCTACATTAGCCAAGCCACAAGTATCACGAAGCGCACTTGCACAGCTGGTGTCAACTCTTCGCTTCCAACATGTATTTTTCATGCCCTAGACATCTATCGAAGTCGTTAGTCGTGCTGCGCGAGGTGCGAGCTGTTTATTTCTCGTAGATCCAAGAGTGCTGGGCCTGCTTCCAGCTCTGGACCTCCTCGGGCTTGAACCAGAGGGCAATCTCCTTCTTGGCGTTCTCGACGGAGTCGGAGCCGTGGCAGACGTTGCGGCCGACGTCGATGGCGAAGTCGCCACGGATGGTGCCGGGGGCGGAGGCGAGGGGGTTGGTGGCACCGAGGATGACACGGCCGGTCTTGACGACGTCACGGCCCTCCCAGACCATGGCGGCAACGGGGCCGGAGCCCATGTCTGTTGGCGGGTGTCAGTTTGGGTCGAGGTGTGGGGTGTAGGGTGGTACGTACAGGCAATCAGACCAGCGAAGAAGGGCTTGTCCGACAGGTCGGCGTAGTGCTTCTCGAGGTGCTCCTTGGAGGGAGTGGTGAGCTTGATGGCAGCGAGCTTGAAGCCGCGGTTCTCGAAGCGGGAGATGATGTTGCCGACAAGGCCACGCTGGCGCAGGGGTTAGCTGGGATCTTCAGGGTCGACAGCGGCGATCATGGTGTTGGGCTGCGCTCCACGACAGCGTTGTGGGACGAGGAAGTCGTTTGGCAGGGCATTGAGGGACTGGTGAGGACGGGTGAGCCACAGCGTACCTGGACACCGTCGGGCTTGACGGCAATGAAGCTGCAACGACGGTTAGCTTCACCGCTGGAGCCCCTCCGCGAGGGATTCCGAGCTCTGGATAGCTCGGTGTTGTGAGAGAACGTACGTCTGCTCGGAAGTCATGATGGCGGATTGGTGGTTGTTGACGGTGAGGAGGTGGCTGCGGTCTTAGGGTCTTGGGTACTGAAGATGGGAGGAAAGAAAAGCGCAGGGGGGAGGGGTGTTTTGCATCTTTTGAAGAGGGATGGTGGGGCTGGGCCTCTAGCGCCGCCGGCAGCCAACGGGGGATCGCTCCGCACACATCACGTGCCGGCCAAGCTCTCCGCCCGGGGAAAGCTGTCATCTACGATTAGCCGTGCAGCTCTCACTTGACAGCTTCTTCCGACATCGCTGCCCAAGACCTTGCTGCATACGGACTGCAGCCTGGTATCAACATGCTGTCCGCCGCCGTCGCACCCCGCCGCTGGGCGGCCATTTTCCTGCTATTCACAACTCTTTGCGTTTTGTTTACGCCCGCAGGTGCGTCCGAGAGCTCCCAGAGCTTCGCCCATTGATAGAGATTGCTGACGACCAGCGCCCAGAGATGGTCAAGCACGAGCTTTTCAAGACCTGCAATCAGTCCGGCTTCTGCAAGCGCAACCGGGACTTTGCCGACAATGCTCAGTCTCTGGCCACCAACTGGCAGTCCCCCTACAACCTCGACCCCGCCTCGGTTACCTTCGCCAAGGGCCAATTGTCCGCCACCGTCCTCAAGAAGGTCAATGGCCAGGATGATGTCCGTCTGCCCCTCACCGTGACCTTCCTCGAGTCCGGCACTGCCCGCTTCACCCTCGACGAGGAGAAGCGCCAGAAGGGAGAGATTGAGCTGCGCCACGACAGCAAGGCCCGCAAGGAGCGCTACAATGAGGCCGAGAAGTGGGCTATCGTTGGCGGGCTTGAGGTCAGCACTGGTGCTGCCATCAGCTCCGAGGCCGACGACGGTACCACCAAGGTCGTCTACGGCCCCGCCAGCAAGTACGAGGCCATCATTAAGCACTCGCCCCTGACCGTCGACTTCAAGCGCGACGGAAAGACACAAGTGCAATTCAACGAGCGCGGCCTTCTGAATTTGGAGCACTGGAGGCCCAAGATCGAGAAGGAAAAGAAGGAAGGCGAAGAGGGTGCTGCCGAAGAGGCCGCTCCCGAATCGACCGAAGATGAGAGCACCTGGTGGGACGAGTCCTTCGGTGGAAACACCGACTCCAAGCCGAGAGGCCCTGAAAGTATTGCACTTGACATCACCTTCCCGGACTACGAGCATGTCTATGGTATCCCCGAGCACGCCAGCTCCCTTTCTCTCAAGGAGACTCGGTAAGCCACATCCTCAAACAATGCCAAGCGTGGGCTAACCTTCCTCAGTGGTGGTGACGGCGCCTACTCTGAGCCTTACCGCCTCTACAATGCCGATGTTTTCGAATACCTCATGGACAGCCCCATGACTCTTTACGGAGCCATTCCCTTCATGCAGGCCCACCGCAAAGACTCCACCGTCGGTGTCTTCTGGCTTAATGGCGCTGAGACCTGGGTCGACATCGTCAAGGCGAAGAGCGCTGCCAATGCTCTCAGCCTTGGTGTTGCCGGCCATACTGATACGAAGACCCACTGGATTTCTGAAAGTGGTCTTATTGATGTTTTTGTCTTCCTCGGCCCGGAGCCTAAGGACGTGATCAAGAGCTACAGCGAGCTCACCGGTTACACTCAGCTGCCTCAAGAGTTCGCCATTGCCTACCACCAGTGCAGGTGGAATTATGTCACCGATGAGGATGTCATGGATGTCGACCGCAAGTTTGACAAGCACGACATTCCCTACGATGTCATCTGGCTTGACATTGAGTACACCCATGAGAAGAAGTACTTCACCTGGGACCCGATGACTTTTCCCAAGGCTCTGGAGATGCACGAGCACCTCGACAAGCATGACCGCAAACTTGTTGCTATCATTGATCCTCACATCAAGAACGTTGCTGATTACCCTATCATCGACGAGATGAAGAGTAAGGATCTCGCTGCCAAGAACAAGGATGGCAACCAGTATGAGGGCTGGTGCTGGCCAGGTTCCTCTTACTGGGTCGATTGCTTCAACCCTGCTGCTATTGACTGGTGGAAGAGTCTTTTCAAGTACGACAAGTTCCTGGGCACTGCTCCGAACACCTTCATCTGGAACGACATGAATGAGCCGTCCGTGTTCAACGGGCCTGAGACCACCATGCCCAAGGACAACCTGCACTTCGGCAACTGGGAGCACCGTGACGTACACAACATCAACGGGCTTACCTTCCACAACGCCACCTACGAGGCTATGATCGAGCGTAAGAAGGGTGAGGCTATTCGTCCATTCGTTCTGACCCGTTCTTTCTACTCTGGTAGCCAGCGACTTGGCGCCATGTGGACCGGCGACAACCAGGCCAACTGGGACCACCTCGCAGCTTCGATCCCTATGATCCTCACCCAGAACATTGCCGGCTACCCCTTCGCTGGTGCTGATGTTGGCGGTTTCTTCGGTAACCCCAGCAAGGATCTCCTCACTCGCTGGTACCAGGCGGGTGCTTTCTACCCCTTCTTCCGCGGACACGCCCACATCGACACCCGTCGCCGTGAGCCTTATCTCGCCGGTGCGCCTTACACTGAGATCATCGCGCAGGCCCTTCGCTTGCGCTATGCCCTCCTTCCCGCCTGGTACACCGCTTTCCATGAAGCCAGCGTCTCTGGCGCCCCCATCATCCGTCCCAACTACTACGTCCACCCGACCGACGAGAAAGGCTTCGCCATCGATGACCAGCTCTATCTCGGTTCAACCGGCCTACTCGCCAAGCCCGTCGTCACCGAGGGTGCGGAGAGCGTCGATATCTACATCGCCGACGATGAGCCCTACTACGATTACTTTGACTACACTGTCTACGCCGGCCCGGGCACCAAGACCGTCGCCGCACCGCTCGACAAGATTCCCTTGCTCATGCAGGGCGGCCACATTATCCCGCGCCGCGACCGCCCGCGCCGCAGCTCCGGTCTGATGAAGTATGACCCCTACACGCTCGTTGTTGTGCTGGGCAAGGACGGCACCGCTTCCGGCGAGTTGTACGTCGACGACGGCGAGACGTTCGACTACCAGCAGGGCGGGTACATCCACCGCCGCTTCCTGTTCGACACCACCACCAAGGCCCTCACTTCCGTCGACATCGGCACCTCTGGCGCCAAGACCGCGCCCTACCTGAAGGCCATGGCCAAGGTGCGCGTCGAGAAGGTCATCGTTGTCGGTGCTCCTGCCGAGTGGGAGACCTCAGAGCACGTCTTCGTCAGCGAGGAGGGCGCCAAGGAGAGCCAGCGCAGGCGCAAGGTGGCCGTCAGCTACACCAAGGCCCAAGGCGGCAAGGCGGCATTCGCTGTCGTTAGGGATCCCAAGGTCAGCATTACCAAGGGATGGAAGATCGACTTCGGCGGCGAGGCGGCGGATGAGCACCACGGACATGCGCATTAGATATTGGACCGATTGGAATCCTGAAATAGATGAATGAAGACGAGGTGGTGGAGGAGGAAAAGAGGAAGAATCACGATAGACACGAGCGCACCTTTCTTTAGTTTGTGTATACACGATGCTTGGAGCGAAGAGCGACGTCAAAAGACATTGAAGCGTGATTGTGTATATGGTTCTCCTTTACCCCTGTCTTATCCTTATGACTGAGACAGTTGTGCAATACAGAAGAAGTCATCCAGACCTTAATCCAATTCCATTTTCGTCATGACCCCCGGATTCCCATGCCATGCCACGAACAGCGAAGCATCATTTTCCTATTCACCAAAAGCGGTGGTCATAGGAAGCTCCGAAAATGGTCCCTCGCCGAGATGCTTTCCTCCTTCTTCTGCTTCATCTCCGATGCTTCCTTCACCTCCCCGTTTTCTCCCGCCACGCTCTCGCTCCTCCCTTCGTTCATTCCCTCCTCTCCCACGCTTCCACCATTCGTCGCTTCTTGCTCAAGCTTGACGCCCTCTGCACCACCAACCCCAGCAGCAGTGCCTCCACTACCACCGCCGCTAACCCACCACTCCCTCATCTCCCACGCGCGTCTCCTCTCCTCATCGCCATACTCGACCGGCGGCCCATGCACCTCTTCCTTCGTCGCGCCGCTAATGGGGTTATAGTGACGATGATGACGGCGGTGGCGCTGCGTCTCCTTTTCGTCGTCGTTGCCCGATCTAGCGGCATCCGTACCACTCTTCTCTCCCGACGAGTCCTGCCGCTGCGACTGCTCTCCTTCTTCCTTTCCCTCTCCGTCCTGGGTAGAAGGAACGACCGCGCCCCAGAGCCCACTCATGACGTCCGCCCAGATCGGCCTGGTCGAGTCCATGATGGTGCTTTTCCGCTTCTCCTTCTTCTTTTCTCTCTCGCCCGTGTCTCCCTCACCATCCCCGTGACCTCCATTCTTGTGATCGGCCGACTCGGACTGCGACTCGGACTGCGACTGCGACTGCGTCGTCCCTTCATCCCCACGGTACCGAAAGACGCACCAAGCGCTCTCCTCGCCGCTCACCAGCATCGCGCCCTTCTTACTGCTCTTGACCGCGAAGCCGCGCAGCAGCACCGCGTCGCCCACGTCCAGCTCCGGCAGCGCCGCTTTCCACGGGCGGAAGACCTGGACGCGGACGGTCTTCTTGTCGTCGGCACCCTCACCGCTGCCGCCATTGCCACCGCCGAGGTCGAGCAAGCTCGCATCCGTGACGCTGAAGATGGTGTGGTAGTCGCGCGGGCCGGCGATGGCGCGGATGGGGGCCTTGTTGGGGCAGGTGCAGACGGCGAGGACGTCGACGAGCTGGGAAGGGGAGTTGACGTATGGGCGCAGGTTGGCGAGCGAAGTGAAGTATGAGTACGAGGTGCGGGTGCCTTGGGAGAGGGACTCTTGGAGCTTTTGCTGGGAGGGGAGGGATTGGGGCGGCGGGGACGTGTGTTTGATGGCGGCGGAGGATTGCAGCGACTGGCTGGGCTCGACAAGGGTCGTGTCGTCTGCCAATTTAGGTGAGTGCGCCATTGCAACGGCATCGGATTTCTGCGACTGGCTGGACTTAACAAGGGTCGTGTTTGCCAGTTTCGGTGAGTGAGCCACTGCAACAACGTCGTCGGTCATGGTGGTGTCTTGGGTGGGCGTTTTGTCCTGCTGCTGGGAGGGAAAGTGAGGCGGCGGCACGTGTTTGATGGCGTCGGATTCCAGCGACAGGCTGGGCTCGATGAGGGCCTTATCGTCCGCCGATTTCAGTGAGTGTGACATTGTAACGACATCATCGATCATAGTTGTGTCGTCCTGCTGCGATCCGACGCTTGGTTGGACGACAGTCTGCGTGTCTATCGCTTGAGAGGCGCTGGGCGTCGAGTGTGTTTTCTGTGTCAGGCGAGGAGTGGGCGGAAGGCGACTGTCACCATGTGCCCTCTGCACATCAGACGGCAGCTGGGACGGCTCCCAGCTCGCTTCGGTGGTGTACTGAGTCGCTTCGGGGGTGATAATGCTGCTTTCCTGTGGAGGTTGAGGACGGTTTGTTGGCTTCGCCGGATCAAGGGCGGCCTCGACCGGGGGTGATGACCGCAAGGCTTCCAGTTGCTCATGTTCCACCATCGGGGTTTGTCGAGCACGAGCTGCGTCATCACCAACCTGAGACTCTTCGACATGCTTATTTGGTGGCGCTGCCACAACTTCAACCTGACTCTCCTGCTCAACCGCTTTTGGTCCAGTCGGAGACCGAGCCCGTACGGTCTGTTGAGACTCGTCATCTTCTACCGATTGCGTGATCTGCTCCTCCTGCATGGTTTCAAACGGGAATTGCGAGGTTCTCATCGCGCGTATAATGCTCGAGTCGTCTTGAAGCATTGAAGAATGTATAGGACCAGCCTTGTCAAACTCATCTCTGAGAATTGAAGATTGCCTGATTTGAGACTCCGGTTCGAACACTTGCTGGGATGACTGTTGACGTTCGCCTTCGTCATTTTTTTTCTTAGCGCCCCACTCGAAATCGAGCTCAGGAAAAGGAGAAGAAGAGCGATCCGCAAGCAAGTCTTCATCCGTGTCGCCCTCCAGCTCTTTCTGAAGCCTGAGGTTCTGGGCTTCCTGCGGGTCTTCAACGGAGCCTTGACTAGCATGTGGAGAAGCCTCCAAGGTCGGTTCCGGGGCAACAGGAGTAATTGGGCTGATGGACGGCCGCTCTAAGCTTTCCCGTGTCCGCTGTTCCACTTGAGAAAGGTCACCAAGGATTTGACTTGGCTCTAAGCCAGCGGATGGCTCAAAGTCTTGGGGCACAAGGCCGTCGGAAGGAACGGATGGCGATGACGGCCTTTGAGTCGAGATTGACGCATTAGAATCCCATTCACATTCCGAATCCTTGACTTCGGCCCTTCTGCGTCGCTGAGCAACACGAGCCGCAACTCCGGAAGCCCCTTGTGATGCACGGGGCGTCCGTGATGTTTGGGAGGAACGAAGACTACGCTTCTGGCTCGTGTATGGTGTAGACGTATCAGCCAAAGAGACAGTCTCAATCGTCGATTGACGCGTCTCGCGAGGATGAGAAGCTGACTCTTCTGTATGTTGGCGCGTCTTGCGCCGTGTCTGCGGAGTCGAGGGGGGTCCAAGAGAAGAGCGCAATTTTGCCCGAATCAAAGGTGGCTCATCTGCCTGTGGAGCTGGCCGAGCAAACTTGAGCTCTTTGGACAAGGCAGTTGTTTGGGTAGCTTGCTTCTGATCGGCAGCTTCCTTCCGATGAACGGATGGCGAAGTCAACTGCACATCCACAGAAACGCCAGTGGATGGTCTCCCCTCCTCTTCCTCTTCGGAACTGTCGCTTCCTAAGTCAACAATCTCTACTGCTGATGAGGCCGGAGGCTTCTCTGCCTGTGAAGCAGATGTGTCGCGCATCCGCCTTCGTGGGGTGCTGGTAGGCGTTTTTTCGTTCGCTCTGACTTCGTTTCGCGCCCTGGGCGTAGATTCAGTCTCGGATGGAGTAACAGCTACGGCATCTGGCATGTCCCAATCGTCGTCCTCAAACGTAGGCAGAGGCGTATCCGCATTGGATGGCAAGTCAGTCACAGAGGGATACGAATCTAGTCCCTCTCCAGGTGCGCTCTTCTCTGGCTCTAGCATTAGAGATTCGTGCTCTTCAGCAGCTGGGTCTCGTGAACCTGGAATACGCAGGTCTTCATGTACTGTTGACTGTGCGACATCCTGCGCAGATTCTGTTCCCTGCTCACCCTCAGGCTCAATACCTCGACGTGACAAGGCTGTTGTGTCTGTCTCAACAGGACGACCAGTAGCGGACTTATCATCCTGAGTTTCCTGATGTAAATCCACGTTCTCGGCCTTTTCGTGGGAAGCCTTGCGAGGTGCCCTTGCGGCGGACAATACAGAGCCATCCAGACCAAAATAATGAGGAATCTCCTCACGTATCTTCACCTGAGGCTCTTCTTGCGGGACACTCGGGGCTTGCTCCAGCATTTGAACCACCGGATCAATAGCAAGGTCGCTTTTCTCACTCTCCGCAACTGTCAAGGCCTCTTGAGAGGCCTGAGCAACCGACATGGCCGTAGCTGGTCGTATCATGTGCTCTTCCTGTTGTTCCAGGCCGGTATCAGTGACACTTGAAGCTTGTTCAGTGAGTGAACTAGGACGTGCATCCATGTACGAAGACGCTTCTGTCGCGCTTGGGAAAGGGGATGGCAGTGGTAAAGCTGTTGAAGTAACCGGCTGCAGCTGCGGAGTAGACGGAGCATTGACGGGACCAATGGGTGGCGTTCTTGCGAGAGACTCTGAGCTCTTGGCATCCGGTTGTGGTAGAAGCAGTACAGGTGGAGGCATGATAGGAGCAGCGGATCCTGCAGCGATACTGGACGGTGAAGTTGCCCCCAATACACCCGCTGGCTGATTTTCTACATCGGCAGACCGCGGATCTGTTGGTTCGCTTTGCTTTCCTCTTACCAACGGAGACGAGGTGGCGCGATTCTCAGGGTGCCCAAGGGGCATTTTGACGTCTTGAGCTGCATCACTTGCAGGCTTTTCCCAACGTTCATGGCTCTCATCTACATCATAACCAGATTCGATGAGTTGTTCCATGGTATTGGAGCCTATGCGCCGATCAGTTTGTCGTTGACTGGGTATTCTTGTCGAGAGCTGCTCATCCTCACTCGTATCTTCTTCTGTACTGGACAAGCGAACAGGCGTTGACTGAGCTCTGGCATCACGCCTCGCCTCCAAGCCCTCATTTTCCGAATGATCCAACTCTTGTTCTCGGGAAATCACTGGGGCGGGACTCATCTCAAGGACCTCAATGCCGTCCTCATCAGACTCCAGCTCAGTATCTCCTGCGGACTCCTCAATACGTACTGATGCTGCAGCGCTTGGGGCAGCTACATCAGTGTCAGTCACCACAGACGGTAGTGATTCGGCATCTGAATCTCCCTGGATATCTTCAGCATCCTGTAACGAGAATTGAGCGGCAGGTTCGTCTTCCGGCTCGCCCGGGAAGGCATCTAATCCGGTGTCCCCTCCTTGGTCTTCATGGGCTTCTTCAAGATATTGCTCGTACAGAGCATCATCTTGTTCCTTGATACTGTCCCGCAAATGTTCCTTTTCTACTGGGCGAGCGCCACTGGGCTCAGCCATCAAAGGCGTGTGTTCATTACGGAAGGACTCAGGCACCAATACTTCTTCCTCATCTGCTTCAGGCTCATCAAGCGCATTCGTTACAGATTCGGGTGTCTCGGGAAGTGCAGGAGCATGGGGTTCGGAAGCGGAGACCCTTTTGCTGGGACTAGCAAGACCATCTTCGTCCACGGACATGGCATCGCCCTTCTCAGGAGAGGGCGTCCGAGCAGCATAAGTCCAAACGCCAACATTCTTGAAGGATGTTCTCCTCCTCTTCCGACTTTTTGACTCATCCTCGTCTGCGAAAATATCATAGTCTGAGAACGACTCGCCAGAGAGGCGGCCGTGCCTCAGGAAGGCCGGCGAGGACCAGGTGTTGAAGCGCAATCCCTCGGCGCTGAATCTGCCGACAATCTTGCTTGGGGTGTTGAGGACAGCCTCCTCTTCCTCCTCGACATCTTCCGGCTCCGGGGTCCTGCGCTCAACTTGGATGTTTGCGAATTGCTTGCCGTCGCGGGTGACGAGCATGGCCAGCCTGTCTCTGAAACCTACTTCCCAGTCCACACTCTTCCCCGGGGTGCGCACAACCTCCTCTTCGCCACTTGATTGCAGCCATTGTACACCGCCGAGCTTCAGTACGACCTTGTCTCCGATGCCAAGTTGCGATTTCGCAACGGCGTAGGCGGCGTCTCCGAAGAATTGGGCGCGGACTTGGCCACGGCGGCGGCGTAGACGGAAGTCAGGGTCGGCGAGAAGTAGAGCGCAGGTGCGGGTTGAAGAAGAGTACGGCCAAAGGATGGTGACAACGGCGGTAATGGACTTCGTAGCTGGCGCGGGCAAGGAAGGGTGGAGCGTTGCAATGGGGATGCGCTCGGATGCGACGGACGCCATGGCAGTATGCTGATGAGAGTCGGTGCTATGGCAGTGGACAGGAAGTAGGCTGCATGGCGAAAGAGTGGTTTCACGCGGAAGCGTCTGCCGTGCGAAGGAGTGGCGCGGGAGCGGCAGTCGCGTTGGCGGAGACAGAGGCGTGCTCTTGCCGGCTAAGGCACGAAGGCGCGTGCGCACAAATCATGACGCAGATCCGCCCTACCCGGCGATCCCAACGCCGCACGACAGAACTCTGCACTCCCGTCACAGGTAACACGTTACATGTATTTATCAGCTCCAACAGAAGCAGCCCACTATATCGACATACCGACCCCTCCTGCAAGTCTCTCAGACCCCGAAGTCACCCGAGTGGGCTTTGGGCGGCTTCGTTGGCGAGCTGCAGGCCACACTGTCCTCCCTTCTCCAATCCGCTTCTACCACCGACTTCTTCGTCACCAAAATCCCGTGTGGCTCTTGAGGCGCTGGAATCCAGCTTGATGGCCTGGATGCTGTGCACACCGCATCGTTCCTCGAGCCCCAGCTCCAGTTTTGCACCCAGACACTGGGTCCAAGTGGATTTTCGGGAATCGTCGGCAACCGCATGTTTCCCTGCGATGGCCCAGCCGTGTCAAGGAGCCGCGGAAAAACCTTGCCCAACACAGGCTTCATGACCATGAGCGATGCGCATATGATTCCGACATTGGCCTCGATGGTTGACCACACGATCGCCGAAACCCCTCCCTCTGGACACCCTTCGTTAGCATGGCTCTTGATCACTTTAAATGCTGCTTAGCACCCACCTTCTGCTTTGCCTTCTTTGGCAAACATCTGAACCAGCGCCAAACGCAACACACTGACGATGCAGACGCTGCCACTTGTGTTAGCGGGACGGCGGACCAGGCTGCCAGCGGGGTATCCTCACAATCCACCAAGAGCAAACACCGCCGTTAATCCAAGCTTTTGCCTTAGAGGCAAGCGCAACCTCCTGAGCAGCGGCATTGGAAGTATCCAGACGATAAAGTCCATGGCTATCCCAATCGAAGAGGTTGCCACCCAATACGTCTCCGGATTCATACATTTTCCGGGCACGCGAGGATCCCAGTATCGTTGGACAGGATGGCACATGAAAATGCCACCGAAGAAGCCGTACAGCGCTGCTCCGAAAGCTACGACGAGAAGTGCTTTACACAGCTTCCGGGGCCAGCGTTCGTGGAAGAGTCGAAGATATTGGAGAAGAAATGATGATTTGGTCGCATTGATGAGAATGTGGTACAGCAGATTGCTGCAGAGAACCAGCTGCAGAGTTCGTAAGGTCAGACTGGTCTTTGCGTTGTCCTTGCCACACTAGGATGTTCTCACCAAAGCCAGCTTCGACACATTTTCCGCTTCCTCTTCCCATCTATGACCAACCATCTTAGACGCAACGTGGACCTCGCCGCCTACTACACCGGTCATCGCAATGGACAGGATCTGAGATTTTGGTCAGCAGGGAATCCGAAGCTAACTACTCCGACTTACAAGAGCGGAGAGTATGATCCAGTCTTCGGGCTTCACTGTCCGTGAGAGGCACGCTCTCGAATACCATCTCAGCGTTACAGCAACAGTCGCGAGAACCGTGAAGACCAGTGCTGGTAGCAGCGCATGCCATCCTATTTGGACTGGTGCTCCGGCCTCTACAGTCGGTGATTTCGGTTCCACGTGCGCGTATAAAAGCGGTGAGGTATCTCTGACGAAGAGGTTGTCATGCCGCCAGATTTGCGGTTCCGTTGGTCTCCCTTCTATCATTTCGACTAGCAGACTATACCGCTGCCAAGGGCCTGGGTTGTTGAGAACGGAAACAGGTGGGAGTTCCTTTCCCAGTGCTAGAGGCGATGCTGTGTCATTAAAGGATACACCTGTCCGAAGGCTGCAGACAAAGAGGCGAAGGCCCGTCTTACAAAATATCCTCCATCAAGTTCTGGGCCCATCCCTGGTTCCCATCTCCTGTCTGAAGCAGGACACGCGCCTTTTGCGGATAGACTTTGGAGGCTCCCATGGCGCACGATGACCGCTCTCAGCAATGGCCAATGAGACGCCGCAACCGGTCTGTCGCACGGCCACGCACGTCTTGGCCGTTGGCAAAGTAGCTGCCGGCGTATGAAGCACAGTAGTGCCCGTGGGACAGCAGATGCAAAACTGGTAACGTTGAGCCAGGGAGGACTTGGCATCACCACAGTTGAAGGGGATGGCGAAAATTCATGACAACAAAGACTGTCGTCAGAGCCTGTGACGTCGGCCCATCTCCTTCACATTATCACGGAAAAGCTAGGATGCAGGGTCTTTTTTACGAGCCGGCCCACGAGGCGGGAAACCCGGGCCGTGCCTGCATGTCGAAGCTCCAGTCACAGCGGTTGAACGGCTGTGTGAAAGGCACGCTCGCCAACTCACGCAACGATGGCACCATTTTCGGACGACTGCATTCCACAGGAACCTTATCACCCAGCGAAGAACGTGCGCTCATCCCTATAGGGAAAAAGACTCGCGACGGACAAGGGACGATCCGATGCGCCTGCTGCCTCGGGCTAGCGTCCTGGCTATTTCGGCTCGCTGGCGATCTTCCGCCTGCCACCCGCCACCAAGCAGCCTCGACAGCAATCGAAATGACTGGCCAGAGTAAAGAACCCCCCCAGCTGAAAGCCAGTCTCTTCATGCCGCACCAGCCCGAAACAGGACATTGTCCGTACTACCTCGGGTTTGGCCCGAGGACATCGAGATAGCATCCGAACAAGACCGATGAGGCTGTAGAGGCACGATTGTTACCGCCACCAACATTCACCTCGCCATCCTCACTCTTGCCACTCGATCAGTTCCCAGTGCTGCGAGTAATGTCTGCCGACCACCGTGTACGAGCTGGTTCAGATAGTACTCAAGTTGATGAGGAAGGCGAATGCTATCTTACCCCCTTCGCGGCTCGCCACGGCTCGTGGATAATCCTCGCTAGCACGACAGCACCCTTACACATCTCTCCGCACCAGCACAATCACGAGTGATGTTGCGAAGAAAGCAGCCTTATCAACACAACTGAAATTTCCCTTTACGATCTCGTCTTGGCTTGAGATACGGTCGCCAACTCACTCGCCACGGAAACGCCTCACTTCTTCGTGCGAGATCGATCGCTCTTTCAACGAACTGTACTCATTACATCCACAAGCGAGTTTGCAGACACGCAGCACCACTGTCACTGTGCAAACCAAAAACAAGATTGATTTTCCGTAAAACCGAAGCCTGAGGAAAGCACGTTACTACCAAAGCCACTGGGCTCATGAAAGCTTATGAGGCAGACAGCGTTCTCCAATCACCGAGTCCGGGCTTTCTATGTAGGAATCGATCGTCCTATTTCGTCACCCGGAACCAACAGCGGGGCAGCTGTGCTAGGCTTCGGATTGGAAGACAATGGTGGAGCCTTTTCGTTATCCTGGGAAGTTCTGGACTTAGCCCCCCATGCCGTTGTAGTTCATCACTTTCCTAATTTTCTCCGCGCCCGTAACCTGCCAGCCGAACCTGCAGCATCTATGCACGGTCCTGCATCCTGGAAGCGATCAACGGCGAGAAATCAGGATAAGGTTCTGAGAGTTTCACGGAATTACGTCAAAGACTGCAGAGAACGCAACAGATCAAACGCCCCCGGCGCTATCCGATACCTCCACGCCTCCCCAACCCACGTCAACATACAAAACTTCATTCTTCACCCCGGCGGTGTGGCTTCGACAAAGCCACTATGGCTACCACCAAATAGGACATGCCCTTTGTAGCGATGGCCGCCGTAGCGTATGCAGGGAGAGCTCACCTTTATCGCTATCGTCCACACGACTACTACAACACCAAGTGTAAGTGACGAGCACATTGACGATCGATGCTGATGATTTCATACCAGTGGGGCATGGCCGGGCAGATTTCCTTCTGTATCGCTCATTCCAAAATGCATGCACGCACGCGCGTGGGGTGTGCCATGTGTAACTCAAATCATTTCCAGCCACCCCCTGCTGGTCAGGGAAGCGATCGTCTACTCTTGTTGTTCCTTCGCTGCTTCTTAATGACCCCGGTATTCGTAGGGCCAACCACAAGGCCTGGACAATGGCCGATAAACCTGCACGACAGAAGAAATGGGTCGAGATCCATCATCGTACAGAACCTGGTTAACAATTGTCGCGCTTCAATTGCACCAGCTGTGTGACGACGACTGCGTCGACAAAAGCCAAGAACTGCCGGGACGGCGGTCTTCCAAATGATGGCTATCAGGAGAAGGGAGAGAAAACGAGGCCAATTGCAGAGCGAACCAACCCCGCTTATTTGAAATACTTGAAAGATTCTACAAACATATCCTGGATATGCTGCTCACAGTATGCCAAGCAATTACGAGCATCCTTGCACCCTACGTGGTGGGTGTCTTGACGTTTCCGGGGGTTCCCTCCGGGCGTCTTGGCGCGGCGGGTGCATCGAAGTCTCCGACAACGGCGATGATCTTATGTGGACACAAGATCACCAACCAAAGAAAATGATGGAGAAATCGCTGGAGGGTGGCTCATGACCGGTGTTCGCTTCGACTGCATTGCGCTGACTCGCCAAGCACCGAGACGGGAGAAGGATGGCTCAAGGGAGGGATGGGGAGGGATGATTGCTTCAGCAACAGTGAGTATCGTTGACGAGTTTTGTTCCGATGGCAGGCGAAACGGCAAGAAAGGCTGGTCTGTGGCACCAGCTTGGCTTTTGCAGCAAGCCCGCGGAGGAGGTTTGGCTCCCGTGTTGATCATCCAGCTGGTCCGGACTCATCCACATTGGTCAGCGGCCAGGGAAGGAAGGGAAGGTGCGACGCGACCTCGCTAAATCAGACCTCGAGAACCCACTTCGCACGCTTTCCTCTCGCTTCATGCGCGCCAACACTCGTTTCCATGGCATGTGAAGTGCCTCAATCTGCATCGGCGATGCCGGCCACGGCTGGACGACTGAATCACTATCCGCACTCTGGGCCCGAACGCCGGTTCTCTTGGTCGCCTTGTCCCGCACTGCTGTGGAGACTGCGCCGATGAGACTCACAACTCCAACTGCTGTATCCTGACGTTACCGAGCTTATGTGGGCCTAGATTACGTTTAGTAACATGGTATTCCAGCACGCATCCTCCACCATCTGTCCGGCCAAGGCAGTTATCACGTCTGATCTTCAATTCACTACACCATGCAGATTCTACTCCTTCTGGCTTTGCAAGGAGTATTCCAAGGGGGTTTCCTGGTTCTGACGCGAGACAGCCTGGTCATGGTGCTATGCCATCGTGACGTATGAGAGCCTGCAGGGCTACTACTAGCTGGGGAGGATGCACATTTTCCTCGACATGGAAGAAGAAACAAAGAGCTAGGGGCTTCGGCAATCGTCCAGGAACGTTATGCGATGAAACGAACTGTAAAATTGAAGAAGAAACCTGGGCGGGCAGTGAAGTGTCTACGAAGCCCGGAGGCATCGCCGGGTTTGGATGCCTTCAGATATCGGCCCCCAACGAAACTCTGCATCGCTGGCTGAAAAGGTCACTTCCTGATATCTTCGTAGCGACTTCCACGAGGATGGTCTTGTCCCTTTCGAGCTGACCAGATGAAGGACCTGATCAACTGCACGCCATCGCAGGCCAGATATCAACAAGACGGCATAGACATCCGCCATCAACTCATACGTCATACTTTCCAATCTGGCCTCGATCGCCCTAGAATCACGCGAATTATCGGGGGATCGCTCCTACTTCCAATTTGGCGAAAGACAGGTTGCAGTGTCTTGAGCGGCCAAAGTCATGGACTGACGTTATCGTAGCCGTATGGCCCCAGCTCAAAGGTCCCGGCAGTTTGGCAAGCTAAGGCAAATCATTAGGCGGGCGCGCATGGAGATGCATTGTCCCGACCCTCGCTCGCCTACGCACGCTGAGGAATGCGGAAAACGGAAGGACGGCAACGGTGTAAACAACTGCTCTTTTCCAGGAAGCTCAAATAACTATGGCCCACCCTCCAATATCTGGGCTGCTGCAGCCCGCTAATCAACAGCCTGATTAAGGCAGAGTGCTGATCGCGGAATGCCAGATGGGGTATGGTTCCTCTCTGCAGCTCTTTCCTCCCCCCACACCACGATACCTATTTGCGGTTTGAACTCCCGGTTGCCACAAGTATCGCATCTACAACGCGCCACATTGACTCGTACGCCGCTGTATGTTCCACTCTGTGCCCGCTTATCACCATCAGGCATCGTTGATACGTTGGGGACTTCTTGGTCTTATTGTATTACTATAAAGCACTCCCTTGAGTGGCCTCAATGAGCTCCAAGTCACAATCAAGGCCACCCACGCCCAGACTCTCTGAACTATCGTGCAAAGCACATTGATGTCTCCTTGAACACGAATCGCACCACTCTTCGTAGCGTCTTACTTTCAGTCTACCTCCACGTTACCCCAAATCACCATCTGTCACAGCCGCTCGCCGAATTGAAAGATGTCAAGACAAAATACTTCTGGTGAGTCGAATTATGTAGCGCCAATTTCCATGTGTCGAGGAAAGACCTAACGGATTTGAAGACAACACACCGCCATTCAACAGCAAATTCATTGAAGTCGAACGCCCTGCCAGCGCTCATGTGTCGGCCTATCATGAATCTCCAGGTTCAACACACGAACCATCGACGCAGCTTGAAGCAACCAAGTCATTAGCGAATGTCGACCTTCGCCCCGACTTCGAACACGAACCCAAGGACTTCCCTCCCTTTGATGAAGATGCGGAAAGTTCTTCCGCTGGCGACAAAGACCCTGAAAAAGAGCACTCGTACCGTGATTCGACTGGCTCCTCTTCGCTGGCCCCTACTGCAAAAGCATATGACCCCGCGCAGTTGCTCGACCTCCCCCGGCAGCACGGACCCCGTTGGTACCGCGACTTCAGGTGGAGATTCTTCACTGTTTACCGTAAGATCTACACCGTTGTCTTTCTGCTCAACTTACTATGGGGCGTCGTCGGTTTCTCGATTGGCGATTTTGGCGAAGACGATTACAATTCTGGAAAACTTGCTTCCGATTCAGTTGCAAGCGCTGTTGCCGTCAATGTCATGGTCGGCATTGCCGTCCGCAATGAGCACGTCATAAACGTACTCTTCTCGACTTTTATCGCAATGCCGCATTGGATGCCGCTCTGGTTCCGCCGGTCCTGTGCCATGATCTACAGCTACGGCGGCTTTCACAGCGGCTGTACTACCGCCTCGGCGGCATGGTACGCCATCTACACGGGTGTTGCCATTCGAGAGTACACCAGCGGGCGCCAATCTTCCCCGGTGTTCGTGGTCCTGTCCTCCGTCCTTCTCTCGCTCTTCGTGGGAATCATCATCCTGGCACTGCCAAACTTACGCCAGAAGTACCACAACCACTTCGAAGGCATGCACCGCTTCGCAGGCTGGACCGTCCTCGGCATCTTCTGGGCCCAGCTCATCGCTTCAGCCATTCTCGGGGGCCGAATGATGAACAAGGCCCCCGGCATCGTGCTCATCACGTCGCCCGCATTCTGGTTTCTCACCGCGGCGACCCTCTTCGTCATCTACCCCTGGGCGCGCCTCCGCAAGTATCCCGTCGAGGTCGACAGCCTGTCCAACCACGCGATCCGCATCCACTTCCCCTTCGGCCGACCCGCGCTCTGCTCGGCGATCCGCATCGCGGACCGGCCGCTAGTGGAGAACCACTCGTTCGCGACGATCCCGCGGCCGGACGGCCAGAAGGGCTTCTCCGTGGTGGTTTCCTCGGCGGGCGATTGGACGAAGCGCGTGATCTCGCGCCCGCCGCGCTCGCTGTACGTCCGGTCCGGGCCCAACCAGGGCATGGCAGCCGTCACGCGCCTGTTCAGCCCGGTCGTGCTCATCGCCACGGGGAGCGGCATCGGACCGTGCCTGGGGTTCTTCGTCGGGGCCCCCGGCCACGACGTGCGGGTCATCTGGAGCACCAAGAACCCGCTCAACACGTACGGCCCCGCCGTCCTGAACATGGTGACGGCGGCGGATCCGCACGCGCGCATCATCGACACGGACAAGACTGGCCGGCCGGACATCGTGCGGCTCGCGTACACGGCGTACCGCGAGAGCGGCGCCGAGGCGGTGTGCATCGTTTCCAACAAGAAGGTCGTGGACATGGTGGTGTTTGAGATGGAGAGCAGGGGCGTGCCGGCGTATGGGCCTATTTGGGACTCGTGATGCGATATCGGTGCCGGTGTTTGTGGATGGGTGGCCTGGCAGTTTTTTTTTTATCGTTTCTTCTCCATCATCTGCATGCATTCGTTTCGTCTTACTGGATCCGATGGTGTGGGGATTTTTGCTTCTGTCGTTACGGATTGGTATTTCTCATTCGTCTCGTCTCGCCTTTGTTTGTCGGCAAACTTTCTTTTATTTGTCGCACCTGTCAACTGCCCGGCCACCCGGGCCCCCTGGTCAACTGACGTTGAACGGAGTTGGTTCGGCCCGGAAGAAGGGTCCCATGTTGGAGACTGGGGGGCTTGCCCTGTCACTCCGGCTCTATCTCTTCTCTTATCTCTTCTTTCTGTTCTTTTCTCGCTCTTGTTTTATTCCCTCACTGTGGCACTTCGAGCAAATAGAAGCACGCAAACGCACACCGCGTTTGAGCACCGCAAGTCATTCGTTGCATTTTTTTTTTCATTAGACCTACAAGTTTAGGTTGAACAAGAGCTGGCTGGTAGGGAGGAAGGGAAAAAGGGTCGGTCGCGTGTGTTATCGATGGAGTAGTAGGAAAATATGGGGATTTCGGAGTAGGAGGGAAGGCTTTCAGGGAAGATCGTTGAACCTTTAGCGTAGACCTTATGCAGATAGAACAGTCGGTCTTTCTTCAGTACATAGCCCTGACGACCTAACGTTTGCTTACGACTGTTGCTCTCCACTACTGATGTGATGCTCCCCTTTTGCTTGTGCGATTCTTCGAAATCATCTATCTTATTTACTGTACAACGTAGATGTCGCGTCCCGCCTTGGACCGCGGAAGGCAGGTAGCACGGCAACGCAAGGCATGGTACTCGAAGTATTACAGTAGAAAAACGTGGTGGTGCTGGTGCCGCGCGTGGCGCACGGAGACCCCGACCCCGCTCAGGCGGCCACTGTTTCCACGTCTGGCTCTCCATTTCACCAGGGTGCTTTCTTAGTGGCCAGCACGGTGCCTTGTACCTAGATCTATTAAGACGACATCGGCCGATGACTGGTCAGATCGATCGCGATAGGTGGAGGAGCTAGTACGTTAGTCAGTGGCAGAACCGAATGTTACGTCATTAAAGGTGGACTATTATGAACTCTGGAATATGTTTTGATTTTGATTTTTAGCGCTACTGCCAGATCTTCTTGTCGGACCATGGGGCACGGTTTTAATTCATTCTTCCCTGAGGCGTAGAGTGGATGCAACAATGGACAGAGAAGTCTCATTATGAAGAGCTTGCTCATAAATATGAATATGCTTTGTGGATTGATGGCAGTGTCAGTGATTAGAAAGACTCGTATTTCTTTCTGTAAGTTTCTGATGCTGGACACTATGTGGCTGGGGATATATTTAGAGCTTTGATTTGAAAAGCAACCATACATTAGTGGGCAGTCTCTTTCTCCCTGCAGGAACGAAGTCGGAGACGCACGGAAAGGGAACCAAGGGGTGGAACGAGAATGATGAAAGTGGAAAGGGAAACGGAAATGAGGATGATGGAATGGCGGCGACGCGGCGTGCGCCTGGACTCTCGTGGATGGCGCTTCTGACGTTTCACTATATGCACGCAGCTCCCGCGTGGTTTCGAGGTGGGACGATGATTGTTGGCTGGAGCGGCTTCGGTTTCGCACTTGGCGGAAGGCGATGTTCGTGGGATGGGAAGTGATGGTGGTGACGTTGGGCGCCGAGTGGCCAGCTTCAGAGGCGGATTCTTCTGCGGGCGCCACGGTGCTACCTCCGCCGTAAGGCGTTGCTGGAGGCGCTCCGAGAAGGATTCACTCGATGACAGATAACAGATACTGCTACTGCAGACCGATGCTAGGGGCCGCCCCGGTATCAGTTTCCTCTTGCTTTTCCCCCTCTGTTCTCGCGAGGCACGGGATCGTGAAGATGCGGACGCCACGAGTGCCGCTATGGCTGTCCCCTAAGGTTGCTGTCGTCATCCCCCCGGTTGCGAAGAGTTTGCTGCTCGGATTTCCGGAGTTGCACTCGGAGCTGGGTTGGTTGGAGTTGGACCAAGGTGGACGAGCAGGAGGCGTTCATGCGCGTCCAGAGCTCGGGATGTGTAGAGTTGGTGGGCCTTGCGCAGGGACCGTGCCAACCATCAGCAGACTTCATGCATGGAGCACATGGCGACGGTCCAACTCAGCTCAGGAAGTCCAGGAAGCGGCACTCGTGGGCGCAAAAGCCGAGGGGAGCAAGAGCGATTGAGGTCGGGCCTTCTCTTTGGGCGCTGCAGTCAGCGAGTTCAGCGGCGCTACGACTGCGGGGGATCCAAGGAACCGGGTCCGAGCTCGCTTACCTTGCGACATTTGTCGTGCCTATTCCAAATCACCACCTCACCACCACCACCTAGCCCCAACTCAGCTTGCCCTCGGCCCCCAACCCTCCCCAAACGCCTGACCGACTGTTTTCCATTTCACCATGTCCGTGCTGTGTATTTGTCACTCCGCCAGACACCAACCCCGTCCTCATTGGCCCGAGCATCCGTCCTGAGCCCTTCCGCCCACTTAATCTCGGGGCTAGTATATCCCAGGCACTGAAGTGCCGTGATTCATGGATTGCAAACGTTTGCTCCAGCGACCTGTCCATATTAAGCTCTTTCTCGTCCTTTCCTCACGGATTTATACATATCGACTGCTGCTACCTGCATCTCCTGCGAGCACCCGGAAACCCACCCGACACTCGTAACCTGGGGACAATTCGACCCCGCAGAGACCGGCCATTTTCTTCACCAAACCCTACTACCATGTCGACTCCCTCTGCACCTATCCAGAGCTTGCCTCGGAGGTCCGAGTCCAGGAAGACCTCAAGATCCCATCCCTACCTGGAGCCGAGACACGCCTCTTCTATCGAATCTTGGAACCTGTCTGTTCCCGGTCGCTCCATCCAGGCCCACACACAGCGCCAGCAGTCATCCACTTCCGATCCCGCTGTCATGGCCTACCTGCAGCTGAAGATGGCTCTACTTCGGAGAAAGACCGACTCTTAAGGAAAGGAAGTCACAGACAGCGCGGTCCAGCATGCCTGGCCGTCAGTTCCTCCCTCTCTGATTTTCCAGCTCCGAGAATTCCGAACACCGCATTTTTGAAGCACCGACGAGGCCATGCCGACGAAGCGGGTGTCGTCACGACTTGAAAGCTGTACCTGATGCACCACTCCTTCTCGCTCGGACTTGTCGCCCCGCTCCTCATTCAACGGCTTTGGGGGTCTCCTCGTCTCAGCTCGTGTTTCGGCAACTCCGACCATCCGTTGAACTCCGACACTGATACACCGAGGCCTCGTTCGGCCGAACGCCATTCCTTTATGTCGATGTATCCTACATAAGGTCACGACGATAAGGATTCCACCTTCCGGAATAGTCGAAGCTTGGTCTGCAGATTTTAATGCTCCATGTGTTTTTCTGCCTCGTTGCTCTCCAGAAGGGCAGGCTCATGGGAGAGGCCCTGGTCGCAAGCCCAATTATGTAGCAGAAGTAGCCCGGCCCTGCCGGATGCAGCGATGTATAGCGGAGATATGATACAGCGGTGGGGTTTTGGCGTCTTGCTTTATCCAAGTTTTACGATTGCTTATGATGGCGCGCGGGAATGCGCCAAAGGGATCTTTAGCATATCTTGCATGAAATGAAATTATGCCTTCCTTCTAAACTTTACATCATCGAGTGGCTGATGCCCTATGATATCTACATGAGGTAGCCGGCGACAGGGGGGATGTTTGAGGAATTTAGCCCCTGCTGCAGTCAGCGTCAGTCAGCAAGAAGCATGTGCAGATCAGGTCCCAGCGGAAGCATCCAGCCGAGCGGTGAGCCTCCCGTCCCGGACTGCCGAGCCGCTGCTGTGTTGTGAGACGCGGGTGCACGTGACGTAAACTTGCGGCCTGAGAAACGAGGACGCAAACGCCAAGCCAGCGCCTCGAAACTTTCCCCGAGCTCAGACCTCGCGAGTGCGGACTCTCGGCGGTTAAGCAGCGTCGACAACATCACGACCACCCGCATCTGCCGCCAACCCCCCAATGCTCCTCCCTCGCGCCCAGGCGTCCCTCCGGGCTGCTTTGGCTGCGTCATCACGTACGGCACATGCCTCAACCTCACCCGCCGCATCGCTGAACGTCCTCGATGTTCTCCGCGCCTCGCTCGCTGCCTCGTCCCCGTCGCCAAACCTGACTTTCGTCCGTCATGCCACGCATCAGGCCCAAGGTCGCGCCAACGGTCCCAAGAACGGTCCAGGAAAGAGATTGGGAGCGAAGAAGACCGGCGGTGCGTATACCCACGACCTGAGTTTCCGCAGCCATGATCTACCACGGAAAAACAACCACTCCAACATCCCGCCCAACACCACCCAATCGCCAATCCGTGTCCCGATACGCTTCTTTACCTCCCCACCAAGCTTGCCTGAAAACTGACAACGTCGCCCATTGCTTGAAAATAGAACAATACGTCGTCCCCGGCAACATCATCTTCCGCCAACGCGGCACGCTCTGGTTCCCGGGCGAGAACTGCGACATGGGCCGCGACCACACGATCCACGCGACGGCGGCCGGCTACGTCAAATACTACCGCGACCCGGCGCGGCACCCGAAGCGACGCTACATCGGCGTCGTGTTCGAGCGCACGCAGACGCTGCCGTCGCCGCCGCACGCCGCCCGCCGCCGGAGACTGGGCATGGTCGCCGTGTCCAGGAAGAACGCCGACATCGACGATGCGCTGTCGGCTGTGGAAGGAGGGAAGAGGAGCGAGGATCTGACGCACCGGGTGCACAAGGCGGGCGTGGACGTGAAGCAGGTGCCGGCGAAGAAGAAGAAGAACATACCGGCGAAGAACCTGACCCTGCGGCCTGGGTACATGTACCGCGAGGCCAACTGGGAGATTGGACGGATTGCGGAGCGCGCGGGTGTGACGGATAAGGTTAGCAAGTTCGCACCTGGTGATCGGTTCAAGGCGTGGCGGAGGGCGTCGGTGAGGAAGGCGAAGAATGCGGAGAAGAGGAGTATGCGTGGTAGGAAGGGCAAGAAATAAGCGCGCTGTGGGGGAGGCAGGTGCATTTTGGGGGACTCAGGACTGGCTTAAGCAGAGGCTATGATTATAAAGACCCGCTCTTGCTCAGTAGAATTTGGGTTGGGTAATGGTCATGTAAAACAGAAAGCACGTGTACAGGTATATTCACGGTTTGAAGGACAATTAGAAGAAGTGGTTTCTTTCTCGCTTCTTGCTCTCTTTCCTGGAAACTCAGATTCTTTACTGTGCATTGGGAATATCAATTTGCCTTTCAATCGCGGCCGATCCCCGCAGTTCCTACCCGGCGGGTGAGTTTACCTCCGCGTCAACGCCGCCGGATGACGACGCGCGCCGCCCCCGCGCTATCGCTCCGCAACGACACGACACTCTCACCTGTACCGAACCACAACCACCGCCCCCAACCAATCGTCCTCCCAACCCTTTCCCGCCCCAAACCTCCGGCCCCCGGCCTCTTTCTGGGTTACCGTTTCCACCACCTCCTCGCCGCCCTTCCTCGAACCACCTCCATTCTCCTCCGCCACCGCCAACGGAACCCGCGAAACCCCCCCTCCTTCCCACCTTCGAAAGCCAAAGCCAAAAGAAGAAAAATACAAATACGAAGGAAAAAACAAGGGAAAAAAGAGAAAAAAAAAGGAAAGAATGGCCGGCTCCACGCCCTCCGTCGCGTCGAAGCGCCTCTTCCACGAGTACAAGGCGCTGTCGTCGGACCCGCCCGAGGGCATCACGGCGGGCCCGGTCAGCGAGGACGACATGTTCGTGTGGGAGGCGCTGATCCAGGGGCCCGAAGGCACGCCCTTCGACGGCGGCATCTTCCCCGCCGAGCTCAAGTTCCCCAAGGACTACCCGCTCGCGCCGCCGACGATGCGCTTCCTGTGCGACATGTGGCATCCGAACGGTATGTGTTTTCTTTCCCTTTTTTTTTTCCCTTTCTTCCCTTTTCTTCGGTGCTTTGTGTTGGGGTTTGGGAGCGGGTGAGCTGACGTGTGGTTTCATGCAGTCTATCCCAACGGCACCGTCTGCATCTCCATCCTGCACCCGCCCGGCGACGACCCGAACCACTACGAACACGCGTCCGAGCGGTGGAGCCCCATCCAGAGCGTCGAGAAGATCCTCATCTCCGTCATGAGCATGCTGGCCGAGCCGAACGACGAGAGCCCGGCGAACGTGGACGCGGCGCGGATGTGGAGGGAGAAAAGGGCGGATTACGAGCGGATCGTGAAGGATAACGTGAGGAAGTTGTTGGGATTGTGAGAGGGTGGGAAACAGTGGAGTGGTGGTGGGGAGAAATGCTGGGAGGACGAGGAGGACGGGAGGAGGAATGCATGATTGGAGTTCTCCTCGTTCTCGTTGTCCGCGGGTTTCGAGACATCATCTGCCTTGCGGCTGCTGCTATTACTGCTTAGAGAGCGGGTCCGGCGTTTGGCGGTAGATTTTGAGTATTACCGATGTATGCATGCACCGGGATTTGGCTTTCTTTGCGGTCTTGGAACTGGTCCCCAAAAAGTGCTCATTCCTCGTCTGTAGATAATCGTCAGACTGTTGCTCCCAGGTATATATCTGTGAAGGCCAGAACAGTCGAAGAGGTGACTTGAAGGAGCTCGAGACTCCCAAGATCCCTAACTGCACCTTCCGAAGAAGTAACTTCAATAATGGTCACTTCTGGTGAATGCAACCTCAGCTATAAATCGAGTCACATCTACAAGCTTGAGAGGAGAGAACGCTACACTACGTGAAGAACAACTTCTCAGAAGAAGTCACCCCAATCGAACCAATCACCCCCTCCTCCACCATCACCACCACCGCTACTTCCACCGCTCGTTGGCGGCCCGTCACCTCCCTTTCCCCAATCACCCCACGTGTTCTGCTCCCCCCAAACTTCACCACCCTGCTGCTGGCCTCCTTGTCCCGGCGAACCGCCCGCCCACGGCTCGTTGTGAGCGACGGGACTCGCATCGTCCGCCCCACCGCCGCCTCTGCCCCGCTGCATCGCCTCGTACCCCACCATTGTGCCCGCGCCCGCAGCCGCCGCACCCGCCCCTTCTTCTCCTGCCGCCGTCGTGATGGCGCCCTCGGCGGCACCGCCGGCTGCCGCGCCCTCCGCTGCCGCGCCGCCGCCGCCGGGGAACCAGATGGGGATGGGCATGCCGAAGAAGCCGCCGGACGCCGCGCCCGAGTGGCGCGAGAAGTAGTCGAAGTCAATGGAGACGGCGGTGGCGAGCATGACGGCACGCTGGTCGAGGGTCATTCCCGGTTGCTGTTGGTGCCGTACCACCGCATTCTCCTGCTGTTGCTGCTCCGCCAGTGCCTTCTCCGCGTCTCCTTGGTTTTGCTGTTGAGCGGCGCCGGTGTTCGAAATTAGGTGCTGGGGCTCTTGCGCCAGCGCGGCGGCGTCCATGCGCAGCGCGTAGACGCCCGTGTCGGTGAATATCTCACGCGCGAAGCCGCCGAAGTTGCGGTTCACGCTGCCGAGGAGCTGGTCACTGTCTGACATCAGGGTGAAGTCCCAGGAGAGCCAGGGCTCGTTGACGTGAGCGAATTGGAGGAAGGATTGGTGGTCGGCAGCGGCGGGGCCGAGGGACGACGGGGCTGGTTGAAGAGCCTTGGAGGAGGATAAGGGGAGCTCTCCGGAAGTGAGTTGCGGCACGTCCGAGTCCAGAGAGTGGAGAGTGGAGGGGTCGCGGGCGAGGAAGAGGTTGTATTTGCGGCGGAGAGGTGCCCATTGTTGTTGGGCTTCGCCGATGATGCGCATAGCGGAGAGGGGGAGGGGAGAAATTTGAGAAGAAGTTTGGGATACGAGTGACGTGACGCTTGTGCCATTGAGGGCGTCTGATGAATCGAATGGCTGATCCGTGCCGTTAATACAGTCGTAGATGCGGATTTTGGAGTTGATCCAGCTGAAAGGTCGATGGAACTATACATGTCAGTGTGGCATTTGTGATGGGCTGGTGCAATGTAAGGCCTACCCTTAGTACTTCCCGCTCATGCTTGTCAAAGACGTGTGTTGTGAAGCTTCTGTGGGTCTTGAACATTTGCCTTGCCATGGTGTTCCCGATTCCGTTCTCTTGTTCAGCCAAGTATCCAATGTGGTTTCCTTGGCCGTCCATAATGACGTATCTGTTGGCTTGCTCGAAGCCCATGAGGACGTTCATCATCTCCAACTGTCTCTGGATGACGATGGTGGAATTGGCTAATATCGACATGGCCGGATGATCGGACTTGAGCACGCTGTGAGGATCATCGGGAATGTTTACAGGCGCTAGTAGGTTGTTGTCTGAAGCTGCAGCGCTCTCCCGGAGGGCAGCTGATACAGCTTCAACTCGTGATGGTGCATTCTCGGTTTGCTCTGGCGGGTGGTGTGGTTGATTTGGAGTCGGTTTCGGATTGCTCTTGCTAGGAACCTCCGAAGCACGTCGGGTTGGTGGTCTAGCCGGGGGTTGCCGGGAGTGCCTGACGCCCGTCTGGGGCTTTTTATGGCCCCTTGGTGGCTTTTTCGAAGAGTAGGAGTACAACGGCGCTGAGGTGCTTAGTGTCCGTGTGGGTGTACGCAGGTTTACTGCCCGGGCTGAGAGCCGAATCAGAGACATGGTGTGTGTGTTTACAGCCCTCTAGGTTCTTGCGACGCGATGAAGATTGCAGCGGTGACCAGCTGGTGTGCAAATGGAAAGTTAGGAGCTGAGTCTGAGATTTCGAAGTGGATATGTTTGCCAAGAACGGGTAGATGCTGTGTAACGCGAACACCAGAGATGAAGATAAGGGAAGTCCGAGATCAGTCTGTTTGCTGAGGAGTAGAGGCTCTTAGTCGGACGCTTCGTTAGTACTTTAATCGTACATGCGCGTCCGTATAAGCGCTCCGGCCGTGACTTTGCAGTTGCTCCGGCGGTTACAACGTCGACTGAACCGACCTCACGCACGACTCCGGATCCAGCTCAGGTGAGAGTACCTTCTGTACAATGAGATAAGAGACAGGAGACACGAAGATGGAGGCTCAAAAGCGATGACGCCACAGAGAGGCGTTCTAGAATTTGCCACTGAGGCTGCCGCGAGACTGACTTGTGGAGATTGAAAGGAGCGAGTACTTACAAGGCGCAGCTTCGATTCAATCAAGAAGCATGGAAAGAGGTGCAGCAACGTTCAAGACGTGGGTGGCAGGAACGATGACGGAGATGGTCTTGGCTCGAAGTAGTTTAGCCGCAGCGTTAGGCGGCGGACCTTCAACCTTTTTTTTCCCGCAAATTTCCTCCATCTCAGTCATCTCACAACTGCAACCATGTAAGCTACTTGCAGCCCCGACACCATTGTCGCAACCACTCCCACCCTTCTGCCACGAGGCCTTACCCGCCGGCATCCGAGAGTCGCCAGGCGTTTCCTGATGGACATCCAGCGTCGTCTTGCGTAATCCTACCATCTTGGTGAGTCAGCCCATCTTCCCTTCGTCACCTGCACGCCTGCCCTCTATATGATGACACCAAAAATCAATCCCACAATGGGAGCGACACTGACTTTCGTCGCTCTCGATGGTGGTCTCGATTTCATAGACTACAACGGTATCTGATCTCGTTGGCTTCAACCCATTCACATTTCACTGTTCATGCTGTTGGAGCTTTTGCTAACCCTTGTTGCAAAGATTGGCAGTATTCCGTACCAGCACTATGGCCGACTCGCCCGCAAGCGCAGTCCCGCCGCAGCCTGCTGCAGAGCATGAAAATGGCAACGTAGAATCAGCGGCAGACGGCAAAGGCGCGTCGCACAAGGAATCCAAGGCCAATTCAAAACCGGCTTCGCAGCGCCCGAGAAAGCCCAACTATGCAAAGCTCCATGCCCAGCCGCTTCCAGTCGTGACATATCCTCTGCCAGCCTTCGTTCCACACAATCCTCTATCCTTGCTGCGCATTGCCTATATCATCTGCTCGCAATACTTCAACCCGCCGGCATCCCATCCGCCGAAGCGTCATGTCGCCATCCTCTCGTACGAGACAAGATCTGTCCATGTTACAGATCCTGCAAGTGTGCGTGCGCTATGGGAGCAGGGCTTCTTCGGGAAGGGTAGTTTGAGTCGAAGCGAGCCTACATGGCTTGATCGTGAGAAGCATCGGCGTGGTGTCGAGTCTGGTCAGGTCAAGGCTGAGGACTACACAAACAAGCGGAGACAGGAGAGAAGAGAGATGAAGAACGAGCGTGCCCGAAAGGAGCGCGAAGCTCTTGAAGAGCAGCTGAGGAAGGAGGGAAAGCTGGCTGACGAGGCTACTTTGGAGTCCATTACTCCGGAAAGCTCTGCGACCGCAACATTGGCCAGCGGGGCTTCCTTCCAGGACAACGGGTCAGACATCCTTCAGTCGGCGGAGAAGTTTGAAAAGTCTGCAAATGTATCGAAAGAACTTGCTTTGGACGAGCCTATCCAGAACGAAGAACATCTCCAACTCTCTCTCGAGGAGGCTTTCTTCCTGACGTACGGCCTCGGCGTGCTCGAAGTCGTCGCGGCACGTACAAAGAAGACGGTCGAGCCCCTGCAGCTGTTCCAACTCTGTCGTTCACTCTCGTACTTCCCTCCGTCGTCCGCCCTTCACGTCAGGCCAGACGACCCTTTCCTTCTCAAGTACGTCGTCTACCACCACTTCCGCAGCCGCGGCTGGGTCGTTCGCGACGGCGTCAAGTTCTCCGTTGACTACATGATCTACAACCGCGGTCCCGTCTTCTCCCACGCAGAGTTCGCGGTTCACATCGTGCCGTCTTACAGTGATCCGTACTGGAAGGATCAGGAGAAGAAGGAGTCCAACCCGTGGTGGTGGCTGCATTGCGTGAACCGCGTGCAAAGCCAGGTGTTGAAGACGCTGGTGCTGGTGTACGTGGAGGTTCCGCCGCCGATCGAGGGGCCGGTCAAGGATATTGGAGAATACCTGGGGAGGTACAAGGTGAGGGAGTTTGTCCTCAGGAGATGGGTCGCGAACAGAATGAGGGGCTGAGTAGAACTGGAGGTTTGCCCTGCGCCGAGTTATGGCGATGAACTCAATCAAGTGGTGGGCTATAAGCAGTCACTTGAGCTCGCGCTCCTGGAATGGAATGCATGAGTTATTACTGAGGACGGGGCCGGTCTGATACTGGTCCGTGACCTTGCTTGCCTGCCAGGTATATCGGTGGTCTTGAACTTTGGCTTTCTCCCATCCATATCTTCTCTCTGTATAATGCATGTACCTTCGAAGTACGAGCCGGAGGATTGGATGTCACCTCGAAGCTTGTGGTTCATGCTAGCCAAGCCATGATAACGAAATCATTTGCAAATAGTAGTCATACGTAGCAACGTCCACGCACTAAATGCCATCTTGCGGCTTGATCCAGCATGGAGTAACATGATGAAATAACGGAGTGTCGATTCTCATTCCATACTAATACAGCTCATCTTTGCTCATCAAAAATCATCTCTTTTCCGTCTTTCATGAACGCCATGTGCCGTATCTTTTCCCAATGCTGCCGGAACGCCTTTGTTCTTCCTTTACGGAGAGAAGAGTCCCTTAACCCTCTAGAAAATGCTGACGCATATATTCCCAAAAAACCCCGCCCTCTTCCAAACCTTCAGGACCTCCGATTCCTTAACTTTAAGAACGCTGCGTGTTCCCTTCATTCTCCGCTTCCTCCTCTTCTTCTTCGGCACAACGCTCAGATAACCGGATTCCTCGTCTCATCCGGCGGCAGCTTCATGTAATAATCGATGGCGGCCGAGAACGCGGCGAAGCCCGCGCAGCCGACGGCGGTGGCCTGGGGCCCTGCCTTGGCGGCGAGCGCGCCACCGGTGATGCAGCCGGCGGCGACGCCGTTCATGAGGTCGTTCTTGGCGCGCAACCCCTCGATGGCGCACTCGGTGCCCGAGAAGACGGCGCCGATGAGGCCGAAGTTCTTGCCCGAGCTGTACGAGGCGCGGCCCATCTCTTTGAAGCCCGTCCGCAGCTGCTGGCGCAGGGGCAGCTTGGCGATCTCGGCGCCCTGCGGCGTGAGGGAGGTGTCGTAGCGCATCTGTATGTGTGGTCGCGTGTGTCAGTGGGGTGTTGTCTTTGTTGGCGTTGTGGCTCTGTCGGTCGTATGAGGTGGGGAGGAGTGGGTTCGGGCATGGGCGAACGATGGGGCATTGGAGGTCGAAAAAGGCCGACAGAGAGGCTGTGGGGGAATGGGACGGGAGGGACGTACGCTGGACATGAAGAGACCGAAGACGGCACCCATACCGGCGCCCGCGACGCCGGACATGACGAGCTTGGTCGCGCAGGACTCCATGCCTGCTTGCATCTGGGAAGGCGGGAAAAGGCGCATGTTAGCAATGGTCTTTGTAAATTGCGAAGTCGCGCGAAGAAGTGTAGCACATTGTAGTCTACAGCAGAGATATAGGTAAGAGGCTTCTTGCGGGACTAAGGGAAAAAAGTGTATACGCACAGCCTTGACCATAGCCTGCTCTTGCTCGCTCATGCCCTGAGGGTTCTGGCCAGGCATACCGGCGCCCATGGGGCTACCGCCCGGCATCATGCCTGGAAAGCTCATTGTCGCAGTGGGGCGGTCGGTAGACAGGAGAAAGTGGTGGTTGGTGGTGGTGGTAATGTGAAGCGCGCGTCGACGGGGAAGCTTGCGATTGTTGCGGCGGCGGCGAAGCCGGAGAACTTTTGGGGCTCGGTGACGCGCCCGCGCTGCCAGGGTCCGTCCGGGCTTTCGTCCCGATGATTCCCGCTCCGCTCCGGGCGGGAGCGGGTGAGAAAAGAGGCTGTCTTGGCTTTCTCTCCCTTTTTTTTTTTGACCATCGTCTACCGATAAGTTTTTTTCTTCTGGTGCCGGCTCACGCGCCTCCAGTGCCCGACGACGATTATGAAACGACATCTTATCTATCAGACCTTGCCCTCCTGAAGGTAGTGACATACTTTCCACAATGTCCATTCACTCTTATCTTAAAACATATTTATGCCTTCTTGTTTGTCCTAGCAAACATACGACGGTGTAACATTTCTGGGTTGGGTAAGGTTATCGTATTGAAGATACACTGTCAATTTACAAAAGCTTCGCATCCCTACTGGTCCAATACTTCACAGCAGAACTAGCATTTAAGTGGTTTGAAGCCTTGGAGAAATGCGCTCATCCCGCACAAACAGATTTTTGTCTTGATAGTTTTACAATGAACGGGGATGCCCTTTCCTGCCCATGATATCTTCCATCCAAGCCGCCCGTCACGAACAGCCCGCTTTTCTTTTATTTCACATTCGTCTACAGCTTCTCATTCTTCATCTCTTGCCACCTCTGGTAGTCGGTGTTCAACTCGAGGCTCTTGTCGGGCCCCAGGCCCTCCTGCATGGCCTTGGTCGCGGCTTCAATCTCCTCGTGCAGCTCTGTCAACAGCCGGTACGTCTCGACATCGTCAAGTGGCATGCGGTTTAGGGGCTTCAGCACGCGTTGGGCCAGCTCCAGGCCATGCCATACGGGCACCAGGCGGCGCACCTTCTCAGTCGCTTCATTGTAGAGCGCGTATTTGCTGAATGCCTTCTTGACGGTGGTGCTGGGAGAATCTTCGGTGCTGATGACATCATTGTTGGAGATATCTCCCGTTACGGGGACAAATTCCTATGCAAAATGTCAGTATCGAAGTAGTGCGAAAAGAGGACCAGGACAATTTTGAAGATAAGGGGGAAATGAGGAGAAATGCCCTCGTACCTGCAAGCCAAAGTTCTTCAAATTGCCGCACAGCCTCTTTGCATACGCCTCCACCATGCCATCCTCATCAACACCCTCCTTATACCTCAGCGCCCGCGCAGCCGCCAGCTCCAACGGGGTCGCGATGACGAATGGCAGGGTGCGCAGGTCGCCCACCCGCGGCACCCGCTTCTCCGGGCCGCCGCAATGCTCCTTGGACTCCATCATCGCCACGACCTGCTCCGCCCACCGCAGCGCCTTGTCCGTCTCCACTTCGCCCCAGCTGGCGTCCGCCGCGATGCCGCGCACCGCCCACATGACGCGCGCGACCGTGTCCCTGCTCCGCAGCCGCATGCCGGTCCGCCCCGCGCGCTGCAGCGCCCGCAGGACGACGTGCATCGCGCCCCTGTTCGCGGCGCCGCGCACGAACTTCTGCACCCACTCCTGCTTCATGTGCACGCCCGCGTCCGACATGCCCTCGATCAGCCGGCCCACGTTCTCCCAGTCCGTCGGCGTCTCGGCGAGGCGCAGCGCCCCGGCGAAGACGTTCCACCGCGACGGGACATCGCGTTGGCGGTCGATGTGCTCGAGCTGGACGTCCACGCCCGCCACCGTGCTCCACACCGGCTCCGGCGCATCCGCCGACAGCCGCGCGCGGTGCTTCTCGCTGTACACCAGCTTCTGCTGCTCCGAGTTGAGGTGCCCCGGTACCATGATGCGCCGCCGCGCCTGGTCGAGCAGCGCGTCGAGCTCTTCGTTGGACGACGGTTCGAAGGTTGGGAGGGCTGTTTGTTTGTGAAGAGAGGGTATCAAGCTTGGTTAGCCAAACTTTTCCTTTTTACCCTCAATTGGAAGCGGCAGGCGTTCTAGTTGCGGGAGAGGGAAATTGTCAAATGGTTTCGAGATTGTACGACGTACTGTGACGCTGGAAGAGGGCGCTGCTCGAGAAGGTGTGGCGGTTGGCCTGCCGCAGGGCGGCACGCCAGCTCCTTGCTGTCAAGCTCATCGCGAGAGAGTTGTTAAAGGCGCAATGACTGCGACTGGTTTCTGGGCTTGCTGGCGTTCGGCGGTCGGAAGTTGTCGCGTGAAGCTCCGAACTAGTTGGTCGACAAAAGTTCTGCCGCGTCTCACCGCTTAGCGACGTGCTCATGGACGATGGCTGCACCAGTGCGCGGGACGCATCAACCTTCTAGATGGGTGAACCTCTGGCAAATTTGAAAAACAAGATAATCATATTAGAAACACTCCACTTCCATTCTGATTCGCCCAATGCCCAGAAATTCCGCATTCCAAATATATCCTTTACCCAACCGTATGCCATTTATTTGGCATGTTCCGTCTTGTTTTCTCTCCCACTCGACCCGTGGGAGTCCCGAAATCTGCCAAACCAAAAATACTGGGTATTTGGTATAAAAAATGCCATCCATCGCGTAAATCTCAATCCGTCAAATCCGAGAATACCGACCGCATTCAAAACTTCCGCCTTTTCGACGGGGAAACACTCGTATTGTGTTTCAAAAGGAAGTCGTCGACGCTCTTATCGCACCGCTGCGCAACTCCATCCAAGCCCTTACCGCCAGGCAGACGAAGGAGGTTGGCACGCCTGGGCGGTTTGGCTACAGCAATAGCACGGAGGTCGGCATCGGAGCAGATGCTGGTAGCTGGCAACTGGCTGATGGATGCGAGCTGCGTGCGGAAAGCCCTGAGAGCATTATGAAAAGGTCGATCTGATGGGGAAAGGTCTTCATGCTCCTGGGAGTTAACCAAGGTTGCGAGTCCTGCAAGAGGCTTCTGGGCTCTTTGTTTTGTGTCGGCAGCGTGAGCCTCGTCTGCTTTGTGGAGGATCATGGCGATGAATTCTTCCTCGGAAACGGTCTTGAACCCATACGCTGCGATGTAGTTCAGCTTGTTCTCCGAAACATCTCTTCCGGTCACAATGAAAGTGGTCGCGGTATCTGGCTTCTCCACGACTTGTGCGCCACATTTCTCTGCGAGATCCTTTGCTCCTGTGCGGCCTAGCATGTCCAAGATACCCGTGAAGACAATACGCTCGCCTTCCAAGCAGCCCTCGGCTCCGGGAGGAAGGTTGTCTGCGGATATTTCCGGGATTTCATCTTCAGACATCATACCTTCTTCCGGCATTTCAGAGGAGAAGTTCTCGATAACAGACAGCCAGTGCTGTCCAAATTGCCGTGTGGAGTAGTCGCCAACTCCATTAATACCGCGCAGCTCCTCGAGCGTTGCGGGACGTCGGCTCGCAATTGCCTTGAGAACGCTGTTGTTGGCGATCCTGTACAACTGCCAGCTTGGAATTTTCCTCTCTGCTGCAATTTCCCTGCGTTTGGCGACCAGAGCTTCATATAAGGGTTTGCTGGAGACGTCGAGGTAAGTTGTAATTCTCGAGCTTTGAGTTTTTCCAGGAAGAGCAGATATGATAGGGTCATCGATAATGACGTCGTCAGGGACGTTGTCAGCTCCTCTCACGAAAGCTGTGCCACCTTGAAGGAAACGCTCGACAATGAACATGCATTCAGCTCCGAAGTTGCGAATTGCGACATCTCCCAAACCCTTTATCTGTCTCAGCGCATCCACCGTTCGCGGTCGGGTAATTGCTACCCGCGCCAGGGCTTGGTTCGTGGCAAGGTGGTAAACCTTCATTCCTTTTGCGGCTGCCACCTCGCTCCGCCTCGAACATAGAGCCTCGTACAGAGCGAGAGATGGTCCATGGAGCTCATCTTGCGCCCGGGCACCGCGAACGGTTGGTCCTGCAGCCGCCCTTGAATCGACCGAAGGGTCTTCCGCGCCTGCTTCCCTCTCTTCCGGTACGCCCACGATTGGCAGGCCAAGCTCGGCGAATTCAGGGAGCGGGGGGGTTGGCTTCAGTCGCTTTCTCTCCTCGTTCATGACGTGGAAAAGCATAAATCCGGCATAGGCATCTGCAGCCGCGTAATTGATCTGGGCCTGGATGAGCGGTCGGGTCCAATCACTCGTCCGGACACTCCCCTTGTCGAGAGGGATGCCGAGCTTTTCTTCGACTTGATCATTAAGTCTCTTAAGGCCCCTGCGAATGTATCCGCCAGCTGTCCGTTTGTTCGCGATAAGGTGGTATAGATGGCTCAGCTCGAACATGCCCTTGGGCTCAAGCTTGAGATATTTCCGAAGCTTTGATCCGTCCGCTCTGTTGATGCTTACACCAGCTTTGAGAATCCTGTCGGATTCAATAATCGTTTTGAGAGAGGGTGGCAGAATCTCTTCGGGGGTGGTGCCCTCGTGAAGGGAAAGGTGAAAGATAGCTATCCGATCCTGACATGCCAGCTGGAGGACAGAAGCATTTGCTTTGATGCTGTCGTCAGGAGGGTACGGATGCCACTCCATGTCCAGACCTACCACAGGCTCGTTGAGGAAATATTGAGCGACCAGCTCAGACTCCTCGAAGGTGCGGCAGTACTTGACGTCGACCTCTTGCCCATCCAGTCCTTGGTACAGCAGATGCGACCATTGGCTTGGAGGAATTTCCTTAGGAATCTCACTCGGGCCTACCGGTGCCGGCAAAGGTTTCCTCTTGAAAGTCAGTTCGAAAGGCGGTTCCATCTCTTCCTCCCCGCTCGAAGCAGTCTGTTCTTCACCCGCCTCATTCTGCAGAGCGCCGGCCTCTACAGGCTTGTACTCATCGTCCTCTTCGTGCGACTCTAACGAGAAATCGTTCAACTCCCCATAGAATTCTGAGCCGAAAGAATCGCCAGGCTTCAGCACTACCGGCGGACGGTGTGACGGGACCGCCTCGGGTTCAGCCTCGGATTCAACATAGGCGCTGTCTTGCGATGATTCAGTATCCTGACTCTCAGGCGCAATATCCATGACCTCGGCAGCAGTGTCTTGAGAGTGGTCGCTCTCGGGTGTCGGCGCCGAAGCAGAAGTGTGGAGGGCGGGATGAAGGCGGTATGCACGACGGACGGCAGAGGCAAATAGCGGACGGCGTGGAAGGTGCAGCGAAGGTCTAAGCAGGGTCGAGGGTCTGAGCGCTAGCTTCAGCCCATAGCGGACGGTCGAGGTCATCTCTCAATGGAAGCGGAAGCGGAAGGGCAGGGCGGGCATGGCGACGTTTTTGTGTTGGCGCAAAGCGTTTGTCCAAGGCAGCTTCAGTCTCGCGTCTTCGCCGCGGAACGTGGACACGCGCCCACGTGACACTCAATCCTCTGACGTCCTTGCGCCACGCCACATTCATCGACAATTGCTATCCCTGCGGTTTCGGCTTCTCAAAGGCTCAAGCAGAGGTCATGGGTGTTTGGATGTATGCTGCTTGAAGGATTATTCTTGCAAAAGCTCCTGGGGCGTTATGCGTCTGCTCGCTGCCGTTCAAGAGAAAACACGCGAGCTACGGAGAAGACACCGCCAGAAATTGGGATATGAAAACAGGTTGTACCAGCTGTCGAATGCGAACGGACTCCTCGGACTATTTTCTATTACGCGAGGATGGAGAGCCTCTCGAGCAAAGAGCGACACCAGGGCGACCGCCGGCAACGACTTCCCTCGCCACTGTCGTTCTCGAATGCCTTAGAAGCTCGACCATGTCCGCGAGCCCTGCTTAAGCTCCCCGCATGCCGCCAACACCCGGCACCAAGTAACATAGTCACCTCACTCTACGCATTTTCTGCTCCACAAGATCTCACGACCCTACAAGTACACTCTCAAACCCGAATACTATCCGTAGCATGCGACCATGATGAACGACCCCAAAGACAGCAGCAACGCCATCCACAACGATGCCGCAAAGCACCCCGCCGCCGATCGCGACGATGCCAACTCCGACACCAACCCCAACCCATTCATATCTTTCCGCCGCTATGCCGACGACCAGATATCCTCGCTCGTGAGCTCCGTCATGGGCCTCCCCGCCACACTCTCCAAAGAGCACGACCGCTGGCACGCAGCGCGCCAAAACGGCGAGAGCGACAGCGATGCACAAGTCTCAGGAAGCGGCAGGCAAGACGTCTGGGTGAAGCGATGGTCCAGCGATGACAACGACCGCGATAGCCAAGACGGCAAAGAGAAAAAGGATGACGACATGTCGAGCTGGGTCAAGATCTGGCGGCCGGACGGACAAGAAGTCAAGCCGGAGGTCGTCGAGGATAAGAACGGCGGCAAGACGTGGCACTGGAGCGGATCATGGTCATGGCCGCCGAAGAAGGACACAAACGATGCCAAGTCTGGCGAAGAGGCCAACGGCCAGGACGAACTCGATCGCAACTTTGAGGAGGCGAGGAAGAATGCGGAGAAAGAGCTGCAAGAGATGTCTGAGATGCTCAAGGGCTGGTTCGGTGCTGAGGACGACCACGGCACCAAGGAAGATCCTCAACAGCCAGTCAAAGGCCAGAGCTTGCTGGACTGGGTGGGGCTTGGTGATGGCAGCGGCAGCTCTGATATGAGGAAAGACATGGAAGATCGGATCAAGCGGCTGGAAGACGAGTTCTTCACCGTGCGGGACAGCTTCTCCGGCCTCGCCCAGGGTCGCGGTCCATGGACCCATCTGCGCGTCTCCGATGAGGCACGCGAAGGCAGCCAGATCCTGCAGATTCTGGACGGCCTTCAATCGGCTCCTCAGCCTCAAGACCATCACCCTTTCGGTGGCTTCCCCATGGCGCGCGGCTGGGGCCATCCGCTGTCGTATTTCCTGGACTACTCCAACCCGAGGACGCGCTGGCTGCTCCAGCACCCGTATTCCCCCGCCGTCCTCGAAGCCGAGGCGAACACGAACGGCGTTGTCGGTGCGCCCCGGTACGCCGACGCCTTTGAGGACCTCATGCGCGCCGAACGCGGATGCTTGAGCAGATGGGATGATGAACACCACTGGAGTCGTGCGATGGTGCCTCGTAGCTACCGGCTCCTCTCCAACGTCTATTCCCGCAGTCCCAGGACGCAGGATTTCTTCCGGAACGTCGAGGAAGGCGGGGAGTGGTACGTGCCGGAGAAGCAGCAGCACACAACTGCCACCTCGCAGCAAGCGCAAATTGAAGGTTGCACTTCCTCTTCCTCTTCTTCCTACGACCACTCCAACAGGAACAGAAGAGAGCAGCAAGCGGCCCCCGATGATCACATGTACGAGCGCTTCCTGGGCACGCACACGGCCGACCCGAAGACGGAGCTGGACATGTACGAACGCTTCCTCGGCGACTCCTCGTCGCACCACGATGGCGGTCGCGGTAGCGGCAGTGGTCAACCCCCTGCCGCTGCACCACCATCCAACAGCAACAGGAACACCAACATCGACGTCTCTTCGTCCCCCATCCTCTCCACCATCACTACGACCGAGCGCAACGTCGCCGCCGATGGCACCGTCACCACGAAGGTCACCCTGAAAAAGCGCTTCGCCGACGGCCGCGAGGAGTCGTCCGAGACGGTCAACACGTCGCGCGGCGACCCGACAACGTCCGAGGAAGGCGGCAGCAACAAGAAGGGCGGGTGGTTCTGGTCCAGCTAAAGAAAACGTATAAAAACACCGTAAATTTTTCTAACTCTTTTCTTTGAGTCAGGGCAAGGTCCAAGGCGCTCAAGGTGCGCTTCTCTTTTGTTGTTGGATCATGAAAGGCGCTACGGCGGCATATGGTTATACCACTCTCCACCATCATCGTTATTTTCCCCCCTTTGGTTATATATTCCTTGTTTCTTTGTCGCGGCTATCTCTCGACTCTTATTTCTCGTACCTACTACATCTTATTTCACCCTCGTTCGTAGTGAAGGCTTCCTACTCAGTGGATACGAAGAATGTTTTGCAACTTTGGAGAAATTGTCCCCGTTGAGACGCGATGAATGTGCGTGAAATTTCAAAGGGAGAAAACGGAAGGGAACTTGGAGGATGTACTATGATGAGAAGACTAATGATGCAGAGAAAGAGGCGGACAGACCTCAAACTTTGATGATGGACAGAGTTACTCGCTGGTAGCAATCTTTTTTCCATGGACACTCCGCAGTCCTCACTCCCAGGTGCAAGCAAAATGAACAAGCCTTCGAATGCACTGTTGGTGGTGATACATATATATATACTTCTACACCAGTCTATCTTCAGTCTCCAATATCTAGTAAACCGTTGTCGTCGCCTTTAAATCCAGGGGGGAAAGTCCATCCCCCCCTTCTCAATTCGTCAAACCCATCACATTCGTACGCAACACTCTTCCACCAATAGTCCAAGGAAAGTGAACGTCGTTCCCACATTCCCACGACTTGACCAGTTAGACCGTATCCCTGAACTCCTGGTCAACAGCCTCGTAATGATCCAAAAACCCCTGGAAAATCGCGACTCCGAGACCGGGATCCAGGCTGCCGGTGGTGGCGCGGATGCTGTGCATGCTCAGCTGGGGGATTCCGGCGTCGATGGCCCTGATGCCCGTGGCGGCGCTCATCATGGGGCCGACGGTGCCGCCGGAGCGCGAGTCGTTGCGGATCTGGAAGACCTGGAGGCGCTGGCCGGCCTTGTCGGCGACGCGCTGGAGGAGGGCGGTGCTGACGGCGTCGGTCGTCATGTGGCCGTTGGAATCGGCGCTGACGACGAGGCCGACGTTGAGGCGCGGCGAGTGGTTCTCGAGGTAGGCGTTGAGGAAGTTGGGGTTGACGGCGTGGATGACGTCGGACGAGACGATGAAGGAGTTGGCGAACGTCTGCGAGAGCAGCGACGGCGTCGGGAAGCCGGCGAAGCTGTCGACGATGCGGTTGATGACGGACGGTAGGAAGTTGCCGCGCGCGCCCTGGCGCAGCAGGCTGCCGATCTCCTCGTCGTCGAAGAGGCCGACGACCTTGATGATGGACGAGGACGACGTGTCGGTGGCGGACGTGTCGGCCGAGGTGCTGTTCAGCAGGGCCTGGACGGCGGCCCACGAGCACAGCTTGTCGTCGACGCGGCCCGCGAAGATGAACTCCTTGTCGATGCCGCCGACCTGGGCGGGCTGCGTGTCGAACAGCTCGAGCTCCCAGTTGACGATGCTGCTGTAGTCGGTGATGCCGAGCTCCTTGGCGATGACCTTGACCAGGCGCTCCGGCTGCGTCGACGTGAAGGTGCCCTGGCCGCCCAAAAGCGCGGGCTTGAACTCGGCGTCATCCTCGTTCTTCTGCTGGCCAAGGATGTCGCTGTTGTCCAGACCGATGATGGGCACCATCTGCGTCTCTTTATTGAAGGGACCCTGGGCCGCTGCACCAAAGTGCGGGGCGAGAGTGGGAATGCGGGCAACTGCATATCACATCAGTACTCGGTTATTATGTCCTCAGTCCTCACGAGGTAACTCACTTGGCCAATCCAGCTTCACCAGCTTGCTCACAATCTTTCCACTCTCCTCCTTCACCAACACCCTTCCACCAATGCCAAGATCTCTATCCCACCATGTGCTGTTCAGCGCGCCGGCGTAAGGCGCCACGCCCAGCTGCTCGTAGCCGGCCTTGGTGCGGAGCTTGGGGATGGGCTTGAGCTTCGCCGTCAGGGCGTCGATGTGGCCAGCCAAGATGGCCGCACCGTTGCCAGGCTCGTAAGCCTCGCCGACGGCGAAGGCGATCAGCGACGAGCCGTTGCGCTCAACAAAGTACTTGCCGCCGGCATCCAGCTTCCACACGTCGCGCTCCGACAGCTTCTTGTACCCCTGCGCCTCCAGGTCCTGGGCCACGGCTTCAACGGCGTGGAAGACGGTCGGGTTGTCCGTCAGGAAGTCGCAGAAGGGCTTGGTGTAGTCCTCGGGCTTCAAGGTGCGGCGTACGCTCGAGGTCTGATACTTGGGAGTAGCGACGGCGGGACGAGGCGTCTCGGGCACCTTGGGCGGCACTGCGGGCGCGACATTGCCGGAGAACAAGGACGAGGTGAACAGCGTGTCGCCCTGGGTGGGCTCGAGAAAGGCGCCGTTGGCGGGCCAAGCGCGCTGCTCAGCGGCTTCCCATGTGTTGGTGGTGAGCATAGCGGGAGGCTGCATGCTGTGACTGGGCTGGGACTCGGGCTGCTTCTGGCGGAGCGTGGGGGGATTCTTGGTCATAATGGGGGCGGGTTGTCAAAAGAAAAGTGGTGAAAAGATGGAGGATGCGGATCTCCAGCTTCTAATAGTGACAAAAGAGTAAGGGATGGGGTTGGTGTTGATGGCGTGCGGCTGGGGTTGATGGATGTCATGAGGGAGCTGCACGTGGTGCCTGACACAGCTCGCCCTAAGGGCCAAGCTCCGGAGCTCCCCTGGTTCCTGTCCACCGCCGCCCAATCGCATGCAACAAAGTCTCCGTGTTTAGAAACAGCTCGCAATTCATTATGAACAGATATCAAACTAGCTATAACATGCTCATAATGCTCAGGTAAGGCACAACCTATATAGAATACATTTTATATTTTTTTCGCAAGTGTAATACAATTCTTCCGACTCCCCTACACCCACGCCTGTATTGTGGCCTGATAGTCCACTGCGTTTCGGTTGTTTATGTCCGACCAACAGTGGCATATCGAGCCCCGCGGATGCTTCAAACCTTTCTGGAAGTTATCACGTACTGATACGCCAGAAGACTCGTTGACCGAGACTAATACAAGATGCGAGAACACCTGCGGGCTAAGATCCTGATAGCGGGGGATAAAATTATCAACTCGGATATCTTGGAAAGGATGGACGCCGACATCTCGGTTTTGATGTTGCATTGGAAGAACTTGACCAGGGTGAAAAACGAAGGGTTTGGAATATCGACACAGTCGCTCCCGGCAAAGCGCTTTATTCAGGGCCAAAGTCAAAGCGTTACTTCCGCCCCCCAAGACTCATTTTGATCTATACGCAGCCACCTCCAAGGGAGGATATCGAGGATACTGCCGATTATGCAACAGTCGTTTGAAAATCTCGGTTCCGGCCGGATTCTCTGTCAAGCGGAAATGCTCTGAGAGCACCCCAGATCAGTCCTGGCAACATGTTGCAGCGCGCTCGCATTATTCGACTTTCATCGTAACACATGTGTTTTCCGGATCCGCTCTGGTGACTTGCAATAATTTCATTCCCTCTTCGATCTTCTAGACGTCGATGCTTCAGAAGTGAAACAGTGAGAGCTCTCGCAACGCTCTACAATGCTTTTTTACTTTACCACCAAGAAAAAATAAAAATAAAAAAGTAACATCACACTTAATCAACACCACACTAACACAAACACTCTCTCTCTCTTTCTCTAAATCTAGACCTTCAAGTCCTTAACTTTGTCCGCAACGTCGCCGGGAGCCGGGACCTTGGGCTTGGGGCCCGAGGCCTTTCCCGCAGCCTTGGTCGAGGTGGTGTCCTTGGGCAGCTCCCTGACGAAGGGCAGGAACTCGGGCTGGCCGGGGATGTACTTGCGGAGGACCTCCGGGACGTTGAAGCCGTCGGGGGTCTGGTAGTTTTCGAGGATACAGCAGAGGGCGCGCTCGGTGGCGGCGAGGGTGCAGTTCTAAGGGGTCACTCTCGTCAGACATGCTTCCTGTGTCAATTGATAAAGTGCGGTACTTACCAGAGCGTGCACGTATTCCTTCCTGGTAGCGGTCTGCTTCTTCGTGCCGTACCGGATCTCCAGCTCGCGGGTCTGGTAGTCGGTGCAGTTGGAGCAGGAGACGAGCTCCTTGTACTCACCCTGGAAGGGGAACCAAGCCTCAAGATCGAACTTCTTTGCGGCGGCGTTGTTCAGCGCGCCGGAGACGATGGCGACGACGTGGTAGGGCAGCTTCAGCGACTGGTAGAACTCCTCGGCCGTGCCGATCATGTCCTCGAAGGCGGCCCACGACTCGTCGGGCTTGGTGATGAGGAACTGCTCGATCTTCTCGAACTGGTGGACGCGGAAGATACCCCAAGCGTCCCTGCCGTGCGAACCGGCCTCTTTGCGGAAGCAGGTCGAGTAACCGGCGTACTTGATGGGAAGATCGGCGGGTTTGAGCCACTCCTCGGAGTGGAGGGCGGACAGCGGCTGCTCCGAGGTCGCGATGAGGTACTTGTCGGTGTCCTTGTTGTTCTCGTCCTCCGTAACTTTGTACAGCTCCTCGTCGAACTGCTCGAGCTGGGCGGTCTTGGCCATCTGTTCCCGCAGCATCATGAACGGCGGCATGTTGGGCTGGTAGCCCTTGTTGTAGAGGAACTCGAGGCCGTAGTTAACAATGGCCACTGCGTACGTCTGGTCAGCGATCTGCGCGCACACCTACTGCGCGAAGTGACCTACGGTTGAGGAAAAGACCCATGCCAGTCAGGCAGTAGCCGCGGTGGCCCACAACCTTGACACCACGCTCGGGGTCATAGCCCCCCAGGCGGTACAGGACCTCGTGGTGGGAAAGGCAGTCCTTCTTCTCGACCGTCACGCCCTCGGGAACCCACGTCCTGATTTCCTCGTTGTTGTCCTCGTTATCGCTGACCGGCACCGAGGGGTGCACATAGTTGCCAATAGTCTTCACCTTCGCTGTTGTAAACCGCGTACGTCAGCCTCGCAATTTTCCAGAAAACGTCGCCGTGCCGCCCACGGGCGAGAGTGGGCGCAAACGGCCACGGAAAATTACGCACCGCTCAGCGCCTTGAGCTTCTCAGTAGCCAGGTCTTCCTGCGCCTTCTTCTTGTTGGTGAGGTCCTCCTTCTGCTTCAGCAGGTCGTCCGCGTTTTCCTTGTTCTTCTTCTTCAGGCCGATCTCCTTCTGGGTCGCGTTGATCTGGGAGCTGATTTGGGTGGCCTCGTACTGGGCTGGAAACATTGGCAAAATGTTAGCGAGACGTCGGCGCGGGGATTGCACGGGATGGCCAGACTTTTCCTGTGGTCCTCGAACATGGCAATGATTTCGTCGACGATCTCGACCGGGGCGTTGCGCTTGCGCTGCGACTCCCTGATCTTCTCAGGGTCGCCGCCGCGCTCCTTTATGAAGTCCTGAATGTCGAGCATGGTGTGCGGGCTGCGGCGGTGCAATTGAAGGGGCGTGAACGAGAGGAGCGGGCGAGTGGTGGTGCGCGATAGGCAGAGCGGGAATGTTTATGAGCACAGGGACTGCGAGTGACTCTCTGTCTGCCCCGCTATGTGGCCTCCTCCGCCCGTCTGCCACGGTCTGATGTGCGCCTGAGTCATGCAGGCGGTGAGCGACTACCGACCACTCACAAGCGGCCCATCACCAGACCTTGGTCGTTGCCACCCAATCGCGCTAAGTATTGTAGTCCCTGTCAGGGACACACCCGGAGAGTAGGATTATGGACATGATACGCCTGAAAGTTTGCACTGGACCCTGTGGTAAATCCGGTGCCGCATGTAAACTGTTGATTCAACCAGTAAAGACGGAGAGGATCATAAGTCCGGAAATGAGGCAACATTTCGGTACATATGAGACCGGAGCACAACAGGAAGCAGACGCTTGGCAAGTCACTCTTCGCGCAGGTCCAACATGTGAAGCGTCGCCCGCCAAGGCATCCATTCGCTATGGGCCAGCCACTGAAATGACTTGCGAGATACCATCCAAACCGAGAATACATGACCAATAAGACGCGGGATTATTCTTAACAAAAGGGTAACCACGCAGTAAGAGCTGAACAAAACGTTTGAGGAGAGAAACAAGCATCCAGAAGAAAGAAGCAGTAATTTTATCCAAGTCCCATCCGAAACATATCATCCGTGCTGTCCGAGCCGGATGTGACTTCTTTCAGTCGGATATCAATTGCCCAATCCCAATCTCCCAAAAAAAAAATATGAACGAAAGCAGTAACATGGGCCTGACACGGCGCGATATACCTGAGAATCGGACTCGAAAAGAAGAAGGTTGAGGGCGCGTGCCCGTGTGTTATTCCATTCGTTTGGCAGGCGGACGTCTAGGTCCGTATATCTACGAGCCTCCGTGACTCGTCGGTGTGTAGAAATAGGGTTTGTGGGCGCAGTGCTGAAATTATACACTACGTGTGAGGGTTCCACGGACGAGCTGAGTCGCTTTCGAGGCGTCTTCAGATCTCTTTTTTGCCTACTTACCTCTTCGATGGCTGCTCCGTGATAGGTAGAAGTTCATCGGCTGATTTCTCATCCCGAGGCTCTCCGCTATCGGTGCGCTTGCGGCCATTCATGGTTTCCAGCCACTTCTCAGCGCTCCGGATCGTGCTTTCAACGACCAGGCTGACCTGCGCAATCATATCCAAGCCCTCCTTGCCAAATGCAAGCATGCGATTGGCGCCTCTGACTTCGACAGGCTCACCATTTTCGCCCTCCTGGCTGTTTCTCGTGGTGGCAGCAGTTGCAGTCTGCCATCTCTGGGGCACAGACATCAGTTGCCCGCGCACAATGTTGCCCGCATTTTCCGGAAGGGCACCTCCAGTGTATTGCGAAACAGACGAGACGACCTTCTTGATAGTCTCCCAGATTTCCTTGCTGATTGCATTGATCCGATCGGCAAGGCGCCGGCTTTCCTGTTCCCGCTGCTGCTCCTCCATGTCGCGCATGAGCTGTCTAGAGCCCACGCCTTTCTCATCATTGTATTGCTTTGAACCATTGGCGCTGGTAGCTTTCTCGAAATCTTCGAGTACCATTCTGAGCGCACGCATGGCATTGCCGATGTGCGCAGTCGCCTCGCGCAGAAGGTTCAGGCAGAATTTGAGACTGCGCAGCGATTTCTCCGAGAGAGCGGCACCGAGGCCGGATGTCGTGATCATCACACGGGTAGACCAGTGCGGCGCCTGCGAACTTTCGTTCGAGGACTTCTGACTTCCATTCAGCAAGGCGAGCTGACGGTGCCCATTCGTGGTTCTTTCCTCATATTCCGGAGAGCGTTCTGTGTCATATGGGGGCAAGATCTCATCCCGAACACTTGAAATGTCGGAGTCCCCTCTGGTTCGAGCCGCGCGCACAGGCGGGGTCTGGAGCCCTTCCTCGATGTCCATCATATCAGTGTCGGTCCTCCTTCTTTTATGACTCCCAGTTTCGGCCTCATTTGCTCTTTCGCCGAGATAACGACGCAAGCTATTCTCCACGCCAGTTCGTCGGCCAACAGTGCCCACGGTGTTGGCGAAATTGCGCTCGAGGAAGTCTGCACTAGACTGGACAAACCGAGGGGAGTACGTCTTGGTGGTCGAGTATGCCGAGAGCGATCCGTTGATAGTATTGCCTATCCAGGGATGCCGTGACGTCACAAGCGAAAGCAGAGGTTCCCTCTCTTGGGCAGAGGATTGATCGATTGGCGATGGAAGCGTTGCGCTACGGCCGGGAGGTGACATAACATAATCTATACATGTCAACTGAGGGCCCCCTGTTGAATGATGGAGGTGTTCCTACCTGGATTACCCAAGCCAACGATAGCCTCTGCAGCAAGGAGCTCTTTCTGGTTCCGTGTAGCCTTCTGAGGATTGCCGTTGACTTGCTCGTCCATGCTCACAATGCTCTCAGTGTCCATGGGGCTGCCCACATCCATTTCAGCGGCGGTGCGCGGTGTGGTGACAGGCGCGCATGGCAAGGAAGCAGGGTGGAGCGTTCCGGAATTCTGCCATTGTTGTGTGTCGGTCGCATATTTGGCAAAGCCATTACCATCGAGCTGGTTGGAGCCGTTGCGCGAGTGTGTTGCTATGGGGAGACCAAGCGACCTGAGATCCGGGAGGTGCACGCCATTTGTAACGGAGGAGGCGCTGGGTGCCACAGTGCGCGGCGGATCCTGAGTCGGCACTGAGGGCAGGTGAAGCGTCTCAGGGTCGTTGTGGGTGTAGGGCGGCGGTCGCTCTTCCTGCACCTCCATGACGGGTGAGGTTGGCGCCGTCGGGTGACGCAGAGATTGCCGATGGATGAGGTGAGCGCTCGCGACGGGGGCGGCGACCAGAAGCAAGCTTTATGGCGGTGCGCCCAGGCGAGCGACAGTCGGGGGCGTGTGGGCGGTTTATTGACGCGTGGTTGAGCTGAGGCGAGCCGGGGGGTATCGGCAACGGTTCATGTTGGTGAGTGGGTGGAGGCAAGCGGCACTTCTTGCTCAGCGGGCTGCGCAAGGCGTTCATTGACATGTGAACCGCAAGATTGGCCTTAGCTCCTCCCACGTGAAGACGCTCGGATCACCGCCCAGTTGGGTGAGCCGAGTCGTCGTGCCAAAACGCGGCGTATCACAGGGTCAGGACGCGCTTCCTTCGGGTGGCAGACGACTCCTCGCCTCGCTGCCCCGAGTTTTGTTTTTGGGGCACCGCGGGAACGGGCGACATGCACCCCAGATATATCCACCAATGGCGCCTCCATGAAATCAAGCCCGCTGCGGCAACCACCGTCATGGACAGTTGAGAGTCCCAACCGGGCAGGCCTTCTTAAAAAGTCACTGCGCACACACAGCGTACCTGGCGTCAGCTCATGCGGCGGGCTGTCTGCCGGCCCTCACAGCTCCAGCGCTAACGAGCGCCTACTGGATGGACGCATTGCCAGCGCAGCGGAAGCGGACCTAGCTGGTACAATAGCGCATCTGCATTCATTGAGGACAGACCTTGCCAGCAGGGATTCGACTTCTTACATCTTTTTTGTTGCTCTCCCAGCACTCAACGCTGGCGGTTCCGGCCCGACGCCGGCAGATGACAAGTCCGAAGTTGCCGCCCAATCATCGGCTGCCCGACCTGGCAAGCATGTGAGCCAAACGCTTTCCCCGGGTTCCAACGCCCTCGCTACCAACGAGACGCCCTTTGTTCCAGGACCGCGATGGATGTGGGCCCCAGGGAAGCTGATGAGAGATTTAACGGCATAACGGTGGACACCACAAGAGCCTTGCCTCGCACGTGAAGGCCCGAGATGGATCCCCTACCTAGAGTGGAGCGGGCTGACACTTCACCTCGGACTTACATTTCTCCCACACCGCATTCCGAACCCGAGCTCCAGGCCGCCGGGCTTCTGCGATAGTGCTAGCGGAAAGTGTTGCCTGCATGTCGGGATGCATCAATGCCTTTCCGCTACTAGGATCGCAGCAAGAAAGACGGGATGAGCCTCCTACGCCACGGTTACATCGTCCTGGCTGAACGGCGCTGCGCTTGAGCCTCTTGTGTTCACTTGCGAAAAACAACCTCATGTCTTTGGAAACAAGGGCTTATTATAGCCCCAGGCTTGGGCTCGGATGCTCCTTGTGCGCGGACTTAAGCGGAATTAAAGCGGGCCTACGACAGCGCTGCAGGTGGGCGTATGATCAGAGCTGTCTGACTTGCGACTCTTTGGAGCCGGCTCCCAGTGGGCTGCAAAAGTATCTACCCCTCAGATATCGTCTTGTGGGTAGTTGGAGTCGTCGACCGGGTCTTTTCGTCCGATTTGAAACCAACATCTACACCCGGATCTTGGCTTCGATTGACCATGCAGGAAACACGAAGCACACAATCTTCAGCAACCCGATGTGGCCTCAGGGCACACGGGGAAAATAGCCATCCGGCGGTCTCGAATGGCGAGGAATGACGGCGGATGTTTCAGGCTTAGCGACCGACGGGGCGAGAAGCGCTCCGAACAGATGCAGCCCTGAGCATTCCTGCCTCTCGTTTGCGATCGGCACTTCGGCATGGCGTGTGCAAGAGAGCGCGGCGCTGCGCAGCGGTCCCCGACGAGGCGCGAGCTCATTCGCTTAGAGGGGACGCGTCGCGAAATGGCCCCCCTGAAGGCGCATCCGCCAAGGTGAGGAAAAGAAAAAATTCTGATGCTGGCAGCGCGGTGCAGTGAGGTTCGCGGCGGGCACCTGCACCCAATGGCCCTTTAACGGACGGACGGCTAACGCAGCCTAGGGGGGGCAGCCAGGCCCTTTCTTTCCCCGCGCAACGTCCGCCCACCAGGCAGATGACCGCCTTTTTGCACGTCTCCTGCCGCATGGGTCTGCGCACCGCACGTCGTCCCGGCCAGACGGACCAACCGCCTGTCCGACGATAAGGAGGCACTGGCGGTCACACCAGAAGCTTCGTAGGGGGCCGCAGGATGTTCGACGCTGTTCGAACCACGATGCCAACTTGGGCCAGACGCCCCACAGGATGGACAGCCAAGATCTGAAGTCCCGCTGGGGCGTACCGACCCGACAATCAGCCATGCCGCTTCAGCCTTGTGCGACTCATGCGCCGCCCGTCAAGCACGCTCAAGGCACGCTTGCAGACTCAGGCGCCGCCCGCCCATTGGCCAGCACAGACCCTTGCTCAGATGGCTCATAGCGATTCATAAGCAGTCAACGTTGTTCCCGAAGCCGATGTGGGGACTGACGCCTGCAGTGTCGCCGCCTGGCTGCTGTGGCGCCTGCTGAGTGCTGCACCCGCCGTGCCCCCTCGGCCTCTTGGCCGCCAGACGTCGGCTAACTTCGGACCCATCTTCCGGCCTCGCACCACGCCGTGAAGTCGAGAGAGAATGCAGCGTGGTGTCATAGCCATACACCGGTGTCGCGATCTGGATACCTCGCGCGGTCAGGACTCAGCATGATCAGGGGTCCGTCCGGCTATCTACAAATACGTGCTCCACCACACTATCTGCACCTCCAAGTTCGTCCGGAGGCCCTTGCGCTTCACCAACGCCACGGACTTACGGTGTTAAGGTTGAAAGAGGGCCACTTTGCCCGGCGCCGCCAAGCCCTCTGCAAGGGTACGCCCCCCGGTCACTTTTCTCCAGCTCTACAAATCCCCGCCGTAAACCCATCCTCCTTTTCCCTCAGGTAGTGCGGCGGCGGCTTTGCAAGACCCGTATATAGGCTACGTGAGAGCCTAAGGGCCGCCCCATCCACCACCTACCCGCCTCCTTCGCTCGCCGCTCACCCTCAACATGGATCGCCTCGATCCTGAGCAGCTTCAGGCTGAGGCCATCCGCCGCCTCTCTCAGCAGAGCGGACTGGATCCCAGCCAAATCCAGATGTTCGTCTCGTCCTCTAACGACGGTGGTGAAATTACCGAGACCAGGTCCATTGGAACCACTCACTCTGAGACTCGCTCCATCGTTCGTTCTGAGAGCCACTCTGTCATCCGCTCCGAGTCTCGCTCCGAGCTCCATGGCTCCGGCTCACAGTCAGATATCCAGCTTCACACTTCTGGATCCCAATCAATTCTGCGTTCCGGCTCGCAGTCTGCCCTCCGCAACGAGTCTTTCTCCGCCGATTCGCTCTCTGAGCTTCACGCCATGAACTCCTCCTCACAACTCAGGGAGTCTGGATCCCAGTCCGCACTGAGGTCCGGCTCCATGACAGCATTCCAGTCGTCTGGATCTCTGGCTGCTCTCCATGAAGCGGACGACCACGCTGCCTCCCGCGATGCCGATGCCCAGCTTGCCCTCGAGGCCGCTAATCCCCAGTCCTCCACCGAAGGGTCTGCGTCGTTTTCCGGATTCCGTGACGCCAGGCAAGGCAGTGAAGATGCCACACTCGCCACCAAGGGCTCCACCTTTGCCCTTAATGGCGGCAATGCCAGCGACGCCGACGCCATGAGCAACTCTGCCACCCGCCAAGGCAGCACCTCCGTGTCTGCCAGACCCGACAGCCAGGACGCCAGCACAACCCTTCACACTGCCAATTCCGCCTACTTCGACACCGCCAACAACGCCGAAGTCGCTGCCGCTGCCGGCGCCGCCGCCATCACCGCCTCCCAGCCTCAAGAGCAAGCCCAGCCTGCACACGAATACCGCTCCGTCGTTAAGTCGGACGCCCAATCAGTGCCCTCGGAGAAGCCCAACAGCGACGCGGATGGCGTAACTCTCAATTCTAAGAGTTCCGTTGTCCACGTCAATGACGGCATCAACGTCGCCCGCGCGGAGCATGACTTTCAGGAGCTGAGCCGCGAGCTGTCCCGCCTGTCGCGTAGCCAGAGCAAGAAGAATAAGGCCGGCGCAACTGACATTGAAAAGGTCGCAAGTGTGTCGGAGGCAAGCGATCAGGAGCCGTTCGATCTCGAGGGTGTGCTCAGAGGACGCAGAGGAGAAGACGAGGAAGCTGGAATCAAGGCCAAACAGGTTGGTGTCATTTGGGACGGACTGACCGTTCGTGGCATTGGCGGTGTGAAAAACTACGTCAAGGTAAGGATGAACGCTGTTTTGAGCATTGGCTTAAGCTTATGTTGTGCAGACTTTCCCGCAAGCTTTTGTTTCCTTTTTCAATGTCTACGAGACTGCCAAGAGTCTCCTGGGCGTCGGCAAGAAGGGCCGTGAGTTCGACATTCTAAAGGATTTCCGCGGAGTGGCCAAGCCTGGTGAAATGGTTCTTGTCCTCGGCCGCCCGGGATCCGGTTGCACAAGTTTCCTCAAGGTAATTGCGAACCAGCGTTTCGGGTACACTGACGTCGCTGGTGAGGTCACGTATGGTCCTTTCGATGCTGCGACTTTCGAGAAGCGTTACCGTGGAGAGGCCGTGTATAACCAGGAGGACGATATCCACCACCCTACTCTCACCGTCGGTCAAACTCTTGACTTTGCCTTGGAGACGAAGGTTCCCGGCGCCCGTCCGGCCGGGTTGAGCAGGCAGGACTTCAAGCAAAGGGTTATTGACATGCTGCTCAAGATGTTCAACATTGAACACACGAAGAACACCATTGTCGGTAACCCGTTCGTTCGTGGTGTCTCTGGTGGTGAGCGCAAGCGTGTGTCGATTGCCGAGATGATGATCACCAATGCCTGCATCTGCTCATGGGACAACTCGACCCGTGGTCTGGATGCTTCCACTGCTCTTGATTACGCCAAGTCCCTGCGGATCCTCACGGACATTCACCAGGTCACGACCTTTGTTTCCCTGTACCAGGCTTCTGAGTCCATCTACAAGGTCTTCGACAAGGTTATGGTCATCGACTCGGGTCGCTGCGTGTACTATGGTGCCGCGAAGGAGGCTCGTGCTTACTTCGAGGGCCTTGGCTTCATTGAGAAGCCTAGGCAGACTACTCCCGACTACTTGACTGGCTGTACCGATCCGTTCGAGCGCGAATTCAAGCCTAACCGTAGCGCAGACAACGTTCCCAGCACCCCAGAGGCTCTGGCTGAAGCTTTCAACAAGTCCGATATTGCTGCTCGCATGGACCGGGATATGGAGGCATACCGCGGACAGATTAACCAGGAGAAGCAGACTTGGGACGACTTCCAGACCGCTATTACTCAGAGCAAGAGGCACGCTTCCAAGCGCTCTGTCTACACCATCCCCTTCTACTTGCAAGTGTGGGCCCTCATGCGCCGCCAGTTCTTCCTCAAGTGGCAGGACAAGTTCTCTCTGACCGTCTCTTGGGCCACTTCTATCGTCGTTGCTATCATTCTGGGCACCGTCTGGCTCAAGCTTCCCCAGACCAGTGCTGGCGCTTTCACTCGTGGTGGTCTTCTGTTCATCTCCCTTCTGTTCAACGCGTTCGAGGCTTTCTCCGAGCTAGCTTCCACCATGGTTGGCCGACCGATCATCAACAAGCACCGTGCCTACACCTTCCATCGTCCTTCTGCCCTTTGGATTGCTCAGATCATGGTCGACACGGTGTTCGCGAGTGCAAAAATTTTGGTCTTCAGTATCATGGTCTACTTCATGTGTGGATTGGTTCTCGATGCTGGTGCCTTCTTCACCTTTGTCCTGATCATCATCTCTGGGTATCTCTCGATGACATTGTTCTTCCGTACCGTCGGATGTCTTTGTCCCGACTTTGATGTTGCGATCCGTCTTGCGGCTACCATCATTACCTTCTTCGTCTTGACTTCCGGATATCTCATCCAATGGCAGTCGGAGCAGGTCTGGCTCAGATGGATCTTCTACATCAACGCACTCGGTCTCGGATTCTCTGCTCTCATGATGAACGAGTTCAAGCGCCTGACCCTCACTTGCACATCGGATTCCCTTGTTCCCACTGGGGGCGATTATAACGACATTGCCCACCAGTCTTGCACGCTCTCTGGAAGCAGCGCCGGCACTGACCAGATCTCCGGTAGTGCTTACATCGAGCAGGGCTTTGCGTACAACCCTAACGACCTCTGGCGTAACTGGGGCATCATGGTGGTCCTAATCGTTGGTTTCTTGGGCGCAAATGCTCTGCTTGGCGAGCACATCAAGTGGGGTGCCGGTGGAAAGACGGTCACTTTCTTCGCCAAGGAGGACTCTGAGACCAAGAAGCTCAACGAGGAGCTTCAGCGCAAGAAGGACAAGAGGAATCGCAAGGAGGAGACCTCCGAGGCCGGCGATGGTCTCAAGATAACTTCGAAGGCCATCCTCACTTGGGAAGACCTCTGCTACGATGTCCCGCACCCCTCCGGTCATGGTCACTTGCGCCTGCTCAACAACATCTTCGGTTATGTCCAGCCTGGCAAGCTCACTGCTCTTATGGGAGCTTCCGGTGCAGGCAAGACCACCCTTCTGGACGTGCTTGCTGCGCGTAAGAATATTGGTGTGATCAGCGGCGAGAAGCTCGTCGACGGCAAACCTCCCGGTATCGCTTTCCAGCGTGGTACTGCCTATGCCGAGCAGCTGGATGTCCACGAGCCTAGCCAGACTGTCCGTGAAGCCCTTCGGTTCTCTGCCGACCTGCGCCAGCCGTACGATGTCCCTCAGTCCGAGAAGTACGCCTATGTCGAGGAAGTCATTTCTCTCCTTGAAATGGAGGACATTGCCGACGCTATCATCGGTGATCCTGAAAACGGTCTTGCTGTCGAGCAGCGCAAGCGTGTCACCATTGGTGTTGAGCTTGCTGCCAAGCCTGAGCTGCTTCTCTTCCTTGACGAGCCCACTTCCGGTCTTGACTCCCAGAGCGCCTTCAACATTGTCCGTTTCCTGAGGAAGCTGGCTGCTGCTGGCCAGGCAATCTTGTGTACGATTCACCAGCCTAACAGCGCTTTGTTCGAGTCGTTTGACAGGCTTCTGCTGCTCCAGCGTGGTGGCCAGTGTGTTTACTTCGGTGACATCGGCAAGGATGCTCATGTGCTGCTCGAGTACTTCCACCAGAACGGCGCTGACTGCCCGGCTGATCTCAACCCCGCCGAGTGGATGCTCGATGCCATTGGTGCCGGTCAAACCCCTCGCATTGGTAACAAGGATTGGGGCGATGTCTGGAAGGACTCTGATGAATTCGCCAAGGTCAAGGAGACCATCATCCATATGAAGCGCGATCGTATCGAGGAAGTCGGCGCGGCGCCTGAGGTCGAGCAAAAGGAATACGCCACTCCGATCTGGTACCAGATCAAGCGCGTCAACGCCCGCCAGCAGCTGTCCTTCTGGCGCACGCCCAACTACGGCTTCACCCGCTTCTTCAACCACGTCGTTATTGCCCTCTTCACCGGTCTTGCCTTCCTGCAGCTCGACGACTCGCGCGCCTCGCTCCAATACCGCGTCTTCGTCATCTTCCAGGTCACCGTCTTGCCCGCTCTCATCCTTGCCCAGATCGAGCCCAAGTACGCCATCTCGCGTATGATCTCCTTCCGCGAGCAGTCCTCCAAGGCATACAAGACATTCCCCTTCGCGCTGTCCATGGTGCTCGCCGAGATGCCGTACAGCGTGCTCTGCGCCGTGGGCTTCTTCCTGCCGCTCTACTACATCCCAGGCTTCCAGTCGGCGTCGAGCCGGGCGGGCTACCAGTTCTTCATGATCCTCATCACCGAGATTTTCTCCGTGACGCTGGGCCAACTGATCGCGGCCATCACGCCCGACCCGTTCATCTCCGCGCACGTCAACCCCTTCGTCATCATCGTCTTCGCCCTCTTCTGCGGCGTGACCATCCCCAAGCCGCAGATCCCGAAGTTCTGGCGCGCCTGGCTGTACCAGCTGGACCCCTTCACCCGCCTCATCGGCGGCATGCTCGTCACCGAGCTGGCGGACCGCAAGGTCGAGTGCACGAGCGTCGAGCTCAACCGCTTCACCGCGCCCGCCGGCCAGATGTGCGGCGACTACATGCAGGGCTTCTTCGCCGCCGGCGGCCCTGGCTACATCGTCAACAACCAGACCAGCGAATGCGAGTACTGCGCGTACAGGGTCGGCGATGAGTTCTTCAAGCCGCTCGGCTACGAGTTCGACAACCGCTGGAGGGATCTGGGTATTCTCATTGCGTTCATTGGCAGCAATTTGATTCTGCTGTTCACTGCTGTAAGTTCCCATTACCGCTCTTTACTTTTTGACCTCCGCGAACGAGTACTAACTTGGATTCCTACAGGCTCGCTTCTTGAACTTCAACCGTCGTTAAGAACAAAAACGCGAAAAAGATCGTGCATGCGTTCTAGAGAGGAGGAAAAGCGAAGTTCTTTTGCATACTGAAATACTTTAATCATTTGACAAGGCGTTTTTCAGAACGGAAAATGTCCGCTGTTGCATCTCTGGTCACTAGACGGGATAGACCTCGGATACCACTTTGTTTCATTCATCCATCCATGCACCTACACCTGTTGTTGGTGTTGAGGGAGATAGAAAGAAAAGGAGGGAAAAAAGCATCAAGATCGAGCTTCCACACCGTTCCGTGGTTTGCTAGTCTTTAGCGTTTCTTAGACAGCGCATGGGATACCCCGCGCTTGTTGTTTATTTACTTCCGGGTGCTTGTTTCACGCCTCGGATTTTGTTCTTCTTTCCTTACTTTGAGGCGATGGAGATACGTCAGATTATGATGCGATGGGCATGAGAAATTTTGGGAGGATGGAGGCGAGAGGGTTCCCAGGTGGTAGAAAAATCTATAACGATTCTAATGTATCAAGTCCGTATCAGTGTATCCGACAGAATGACGCTGCCACAGCGGGTGACAAAAGAATTTGGCCCTCTAGACTTCGAGGACGCCATCTTATCTTACGTAGGTAGTCGAATCCAACGTCTGGATGTGAATGTGAGTCTTAAATATAAACAGATAGGTCCAGTATTGGATTCCACTACCTATATAAGTTGGATATAAATCTTAGTGGAATGAAAGCCGCATTCGTTTGTCACCCGCGGTGCCGCCACAGCGGGTTGCAACAGGATTGCTCTTATTGTGCGGACCTAACGACTATAAACAACATAACATGGTCGTTTTTTGGAAGCGGCCTTCCACGAAGTATGCTCTGAGCGAGATTCTGAGTTAGATCGGGAGGTGTGTATGGGAACGCGGTCGGCAACGACCGGTCGAAGAACTCGACGACTTGTGGTTCGCGTGAAAGCGGATTGCGAGGCGGGCGGCTCGTTCACAGCGCGTGTGTTGCGCTGGCTTGGGTTGGAAATCAAAGCTGCCATGAGGAACACTGTTACTGAGAGTAGCACTTTTGCCGTCATCTGCAGTTTCGAGGACTCGCCTTTTGAGCGAGTCGGTGCTGGCCGAAACGAGATAAACACGCTAGTCCCGATGTGGAAGTGAAGGGTGAACGGATGCCGCAAAGTAGTATGTACATTTGTTCTCAACAACACCAACAACGAAAGTTGGAAGGGAAAAAAGGAAAAAGAAACAAAACGTTGGCTGGGAGTCGAACCCAGGACTTGTCGCCTCACAGAACCTATGATGGACAGTGCAGCGTGCTCACATCTAGTGAAGCTGGAGGGAAGACATGTTTTATGCTCTGAACTACCAACGATGAAAGTGAGACAACGTTCGCTAATTATATAGCAACAGGCTGCTGTGAAAGTAAACATTTTTTGAGACATTTCTGGCGCCAACTTCCTTGAGGTTGTTGAAGTGTCAGTGTGAATTTCATAAGAGGCAAACACTTGAAGAATTTGACACAGAAGAATAAGTGTCTCGAGAGTATCGCTTTGTGGTGAGAAGAAGGTGATTGCGAAAAATTCTTCGATTGTCTCTACAGTTCTACCAATCAACTACAACCACGGACGTGGCCTCAAAGTCAAACTGACGCAAGTGCCGAAGTGACAGCAAGCAAACACAAAACCCATTCACTCTGGCAGCTACGGTCTTACATGACACCGCGTCCAAGTGACAAACCCCTCCCTCCCGTAGCTACAATCGATCCTCCCAAGCACAACCGCGACAGCAACAACCACCAAACACCCGCCCGCCCGCCCGCCTCACAACCGCACAAACCAGCAGGCCAAAACCCCGGCCACGCAACCCCAAACCATGCCACCACCATTGCGACCACCCTCATCGGCGACCGCGACCGCGAACGCCACCACCTCTCCCTCACCCACCCTCGACACGGCCACCGCCATGTTGCTACCATTCTCCGCCTCCGCCACCGCCGGCGACAGCAGCACCACCACCACAACCACGCCGACGCTCCCCAGCGCGTACACCCTCCCCTCCCTCCCGCCGCCGCCTCCCTGGCTCATCCCCGTCTCGCTGCTCACCTTCGCCGTCGCCGCCGCCGCCGTGCTGCTCGCCTACCACCTCACCTTCCGCCGCGGGCTGGACGTCGAGCCGCCGCTGGACCGGTATGCCTATCGGCGGCAGCGTTCGCCCGGCGGCGCGTCATCATATCCGGCGGCTGAAGACGGAGCAGACGATGATGAAGAGGGGGAGATGTTGACGCGCGGCAGGAGCAGAGTCAGAAGCGGGAGCAGAAGCAGAAGGGGCGGTCAGCGCGGAGGGTCACGCGGGGCAGATGGCGGCGGCGGCGGCGGTTTGCTTCCGTTGAGAGGCGAAGGGTCTGCGGTGAATGATAGCGATCTCGGGGCGACGAGCGGCGGCGGGAACGACGGACGCGCGAAGAAGAGCCGCATTCAGAAGATCTGGGAGGAGCGGATGAGGAAGAACGCAGAGGCCGCGGCGGACCACACGGCGACGATGATGGGGATCCGGATGGAAGTGGAGAACTGGGGGCAGCCGAACGGCGATGACGACTACGACGAGTATGATGACGACAGCGACGATGACAGGTACGATCACGATGATGTGGATGAAGACGCAGACGACGAGGAGACGAAGCTCTTGCCGGGAACGCCCGATCGGTGGACGTTCGACACGGGAAGCGGGTCTGCGGTTGAGATGGGGCTTTGGGGGAGGGGCCAGGTTCAGACTCGGCGGCCGCTGGCGCAGCAGGCTGTTGGGCTGGGCAGGAGGAGGACGAGGAGGTGGAATAGTGTCGGGTATGTGCAGGTGCCGGATGGGGGAAGTACGGCCGGAGGCGGAGCGGCGTACGGAAGGGATGAGAGAGAGGGATCCATGCGGGCATATGGTGGAGATGCGAAGAGAGCAGGGTTCCTGGACCGGGTCGCGGGAGGCTTTGATACGTGGGCCGAGCGGTTGACGACGTATTTTGGGGACGAGGGCGGTGAAGAAGAGTTGGTGTTTCCGGTTACGGAGGAGGAAAGGGGAGGTGAGAGGGATGGGTGGGTTTGAAAGTGAGCTGGATGGCTGCGGAGCACAAAAAGATCTCGTGTGTAGAGGTTGGCAGAGATACAAGCAGGAAAGTGAGCTACTGAGCCACAACCTGGAAAAGCAAACATAGAAACTAGGACACAAATGAGTTAGAAAGATCATGATGACTGTGTGTGCCACATATCCAAGCAATGAGACAAGCAAGTATGGTTTTCTATTTTGTGGTTCAATATCAAGAAACGCAATTCAATAATGGCAATTTGCTCAAGGAAAACTAAAAAAGAGTTGTAAAGAGGTTTTGTGCCTCCCTTCTCCTTCTTCCTTTTCCCTTCCACCTTTTCAAGTGTATATAAGTACGTGTGTTGTAGATGTGGAAACGTAGCAAGGTAGAATTTGCAAAAGGGAAAAAGGAAAACAGGAGTAGCGTAGATGACCGCCAAGTATTTAGGAAATTGTGAATCTGTATGGGACGATCAATTTTTCCTATAAGTAGAATTCAATGGCTTGTACTGGTCCTAGTAGCTCGAGAATGCGAATAGCACAATGCCGGAAGGATCGTAGCGATAGCTCCCGTGGGTATCAAGATCCACCTCCCTGATGCTTAATGGGACCCACTGAGAGGTTATGTTATCCAACGGGTACACTAAGCTCCCAATCAATACTTTGAACCATCACAACAAGATTGTGATTATCAGCATTGAAGTTTCGAATACATATAGGACCTTACTCAGGTGAATTAGAATATGCTCTTCAGCGATTTGTTTTGATTAACATTGCAACTCTTTCTGTGTTTCTTGGTCACTCACTGTTGCAGCGGTCTCCCGGCTCGCCGGTTGCCTTTTGTTTACAGATGACCAACAAGACGGAGAGTTCGCAGGTTGGAGAACCTAGCAGCAAACCGCCTAGTAAAGACATATTGTCGCACACTGGCCTCCGTCACACGGTTGTAGTGAATTTCAAGGTAGCGGATCGACATCGTGTGTTCAGCCGGAACAGTACTGAGGAAGCGGACAAAAGCGTGTTGTCCGTAGAGGATGAAGGCGTTCTCGGAATAAAGAGAGATCGCAGCTCCATGGTGGATTGCGCGAGAACAGAGGAGCATGGCGATGCTGTTCGTCGAAGAAGGCACCCAGGGTCCGAGGCAGCGCAGGGCGAGGCCTTCCTCTCCATGCATCGGACAAGAGCATCGAAAAGCCCGAAGTCGAAGTCCATTGGGAGTTTGCACCGTGTCTATGTATATGTGACGGCACCCTATAGCGTGCCGAATGATCTCGTCCTGCGTCTCTTGTGGAAGAATGTTGAAGTAGTTCGAGGCCATCGTGTGTCGTCGGTCTTGAATCCAAGGTTAAGAGGATGGTGTAGCTGGGTTGCGGGGGATACGGGGAGACAGAAGACAAGATTCCGTGGACAATGATGAAAGGGGTTTAATTTTGGCGTGGAGTTGTTGCGACGTTGAGTGTGATGGTGGGCAAGAACCAGAAAAGAGCGCAGCGGAGATCAACGAGGGGAGAGACGGACCTCTACGGCCGGCCAAACGTCCATAGTGGACATTTCAAGGTTTGTGCAATCCGTACCGCTTGTACAAGTCACTGAGCGGCTTCAGCAGGACGTATCGAGACGACGTTTCCGACAAACGCCAATTGGTCCTTGACTGGAGAAAATGAGAAATGCCTACGAGAAAGACTCAAAGCGCTGGTAGCTAGGCGGGCGAACAATCCATTCAGTGTGCCTGTGTTTTTTAGAACTTCTGGCGCGGTCTGTTACCAAGGGCGCTCATCAAATCCTCTGCCTCCCCTTACCCCCTCTTTCTTTTCTGTCAACAAATTGCAGGAAATACGAGAAACAAAACAGCTCTGTGCTATTCCGTCGCTCTCACGTGTTTCGAACCGTCACAATTCGACAGAGAGGCCGAAACAAGAGACCCAACCAGCCAATATGCCCCGCTATGTACTTTTTCACCTCTGACTGGATTTTCGAGATCACCCAGTATTTACCAATGTCCGTCCAGTCACGCCTGGGCCAGTGTCACGGGCCGCTCAGCATAACACGCTCCAGACTATGCCAGGGGGGGTGTAATGGTAGGAGGAGCGCCAAGACTCCTTCAGGAGGTGTCCGCAAGCGAGGGGCTTCCCGTGCATGGCAATCGAGTGTAGTCTGAGGGCGTGAGAGATGCAATGATTAAATTCGATAAACAGACAAATATTTTCGTATCTAGAGAACGGTCTGTTTTCTATACTTCCTCATTCAAATCATCGAACATCCGAATTAATCTCGAGCACCCCAGCCGTCACTTTCCTGTTGTGGAATGATACCATACCCAATTATCAATATAACCTATAATAGAAGGTATAACCCATGTCAAGCTCACCTCTGAAGTATTCCGGTGAGAGGACGTCTGTATGAGGACAATAAATCTAATTCGTTCAAAACTCTACTAAGAAGAGAAGAGGCTATGAAAACTACGACAGCGGTCCACCATCATTACCCGCCGATCAAATTCCGAGCGAGAGCGGTCTACATCCTCCAAAGTATCGTAAAAGAAGTCGAGCGAGAGAGAACGACTATCTCCAATCCCCTCCCCTTAGGTGTTGAACAGATACGCCGCAACGACACCGCCCCACCCGCCGCTGCTGTCCGCACTCGTCGCCACGCCCGCGCCGCCATCGCTGACGACGATCCGCTCCACCGCCTTGGCGTTCGTGCCGTACAGATACGTCCGCTTGGCCTCGCTGATCTCGACGGCGCTCTGCTGGCAGTTGGCGCCGTTGGCCGTGCACTCCTTGCCGACGCCGCCGTTGAAGAAGACCCACAGCGCGCCGCCGTACAGGAACAGGTCGCTCGTCCCCGCGTTCATGCGCTCCAGCCACGCCATTCCGCAGTACGCATCGCCGTCGCACCCCGCGAACGTCGGGTCGCTCGGGATCAGGTTGTCCGCCCAGGGGTACGGCGCGGCGTCCCACCCGTTGGGGCCCTGCCAGTACGGCGTCTCGCTCTGCTGCATGGCGGCGTAGACGTTGCGCGCGTTCCAGAAGTTGTACTCGTACAGCGTGTTGTGCTCCATGCCGGTGCCGACGAGCCAGGTCCCCGCCGTCGCCTCGACGAGCGCGCCGCGGCCGACGGCGATGACCTGCTCGCCGTACGGCCCGTCGAGGTCGTGGTCCGCCGTCCAGCCCCACATGTTCTCGATGTAGGCCGAAGACGTGCTTGTGAGGTGCAGCAGGCCCCACGCGGCCTTGCACTGCGCGGGCGACACGCCGGCGGTGGCGGCGCAGTTGGATTGCACCTTGGACCCGGTGGCGCCGCCGACGCGGAAGTGCGTGTTCCACAGGCCGACGTCGCCGGGCGCGGCGCCCGCCATGTTGATCTCGAGCAGCTTGCACCCTTGCAGCACGTCGGCGACAGTGAGGAGCATGTCGCTGATCTGCGCCACGCCGACGTCGCCGCTGTTGCCGACCTGCACCATGGCGCGCGGCGCGTCCGGGTTCCAGAAGTTGCTGCCGGTGGCGGAGATGGCGGTGCCGAAGGCGTCGCCGAAGATGCGGGTGCCCGCGGGGACGAAGACGGTGTCAGTGACGATGTAGGTTCCGGCGGGCCAGTAGATGATGGAGCAGCCCGCGTACTGGGCGAGGATGGCGTTGATGTTCGCCGTGTCATCGGTTACGCCGTCACCGTAGACGGGCAGATCTTCGACCGCTTTGATGTTGATAAACTGGTCGACCGAGTACTCTTTGTAGGTCGGAGGAGCGATGGCAACGTAGTTGCTGCCGTCAAGAAGAGCTGCGGTACGAGGAGTCTTCCCGGTCTGGCCATCGGGAATCCAGGCGTGAGCGCCGCTTCCGGGGGTGGGATAAGCGTTTCCGCGGAACCAAGTGTCCTCGACGTTCCCAGAAAGAAGAGTTTGGCCATTGAGCTCAACGGTAGTGCCGGAGTGCTGGACGTTCTCAAGGACGATGCCGTTGGGTTTGTAAGTGTCAGTAGAGAAAATGAAAGTACCGATGTTGCTGGTGGAGGTGTCGATAACAACGAAAGAGCCGCCAATATCGGTGGCATTGACGCCAATACCGCAGTATTCGAACGTACTGCCCGTGAGGACGATGTCGTGCCCGCCGAGCTGGGCGCCAATGCGGCAGCCACTGAACTTGATGCTCTTAAAGAGCCATTGCTGACCGCTGGCGTAGATGCCAATGTAGCCGCCGTTAAAAACAAGGTCATTGATGATAATGTTACTGTTGTATCCGTCGCCCCCGGACCATTCGCCAATCCTCATGCCGATGTGACCGGTCGAGTTGTCGGGCATGTTGAACACTACATTGGTGATCTGGGTGGCCTGACTGATGGTCCAGTCCAGAAGAGCGATGGATTTATCAGGAGAAACGGCGGTTGAGTCAATCACAACATTCTTGAGGCCGATGTAGAAGTTGATGGTGCCGCCATAACGGGGATCTTTGCCGTAGATGACGTGGGTGTCGCCGAAGTCCGAAGCAACCTTGAGGACAGGAGGGTTGATGGGATCACCAATGAACACAGTTCCAATGAACAGCTGGAGGGGGGTGTTCAGAAGATAGGTACCAGCGGGAAGGTATACGACGGCAGGCTGTCCGGTAGAGCCGTAACCGTTGTCCTTCTGGGAACGGGGAGCGCCGTTGGCCGGACCAGCTAACAGATTTAGTGAGCGGTTCAAATTAGGCAGTTACAGGTATGACTTACCATTAATGGCATTCTGAATCGCAGTCGAAGCATCGGTGTTTCCTGAGTTGTCTGCATCGAAGTCCGTGACTACGTTCCGGAACGTACTGTAGTCGCCCACACTAGAATCGAGGTAGGAGGACAAGCCGTTGTGAGTGATGCCTTCCAACCAATACGTGCTCGGGTTATCGACGGTGAGAGGGGTGCAGGCAGCGATGAGTGGCGGTCTAGTGGAGTTGGAGGCGGAGCCATTTACAGAGGTCCAGGGCTCGTTCGTTTCATTGTAGAGAGGGTAAGGGGCACCCCTGTCACGGCTTTAGCACAATATTCCATGAGAGATTCTAGATTCACATACGAAGAGTTGGGCATGTAGACTAATGAAGGGATTGATGTAGTAACAGAAAGGGCAGAAGCTTCAGTGGCGTTTGCAGTAGTCGGATCTGTACCGTACGTGGGGGCGGCGGTCGACAGGCCGAAAGCCAGGGCCACGGACAGCAGAGAGAAAGGCCGCATTTCGAAGGAGTGAAGAAGAAAACAGAAAAGAACGACAGGACGGAGAGACCTTCGAGACTGGCAAAGGATCTGCAGGGTCGGGCAGCGGAAAGCTGGCGAGCGAGCGTTTTATAAGCTCAAGGTAATCCTTCTCGCGAACGCGCCCTGATCATCTCCGTGTCAGTGGGTCGGTAGATCATCCGCGAGTCTTACTCGAGCAACCTCGCCGGTACCTGAGCCTGAGTAGGTGGTGTGCAGAGCCAGGGACAAGGACAGGGTCAGATTGACTCCCGGAGGCCTGATTGGGCAAGAATACGACATCATTTGCAGAATCTGGTGCGACAACCCTACATCACATTTGCTCATGCTCAGAAGCCTACTGGACGCAGTAAAAAATTCTGTTTCCGTCGACTCAAAGAAAATGAGCGACCCATGTGTGTGAAGCAAGACGGGGCTTTGGTGGAGCAGGTCAAAAGAATATTCAGCAATGAGTTTGACATGCCAGGCTAGGAGGTGTTGATGATGATTTCGGAGACCAAGTACAGCTCCCTCGCTGGAGGTCATCCGGGGGTTGGGAGGGCGACTAGACTCAGGCGGGCTGCCTGCTTGGGCAATCAAAGAGGTGTGATCATCGTCTGTCTTGGATGGATATCCGGGCGTTGGCTTGCACATCGCATGGCATCTTGGGGGCCAGGGCCAGGGCCAACCAGATGTGGAAGGTAGGGCCCCAAGATTGCTTAGACGAGTTAAAATGAGTGCGGCCTTGCTTGAGTCTGGATCAGGTTGTGTAGCGGCAACGTCCGGTTGGCTTAGTCGCCCTTCGTGGCGCTCAGTGACAGCGGTGAGTAGGACGCGCGTGCTTCAGGCAACGGATGAGGCGGGAAGAAGCGACTCGGGCAGCTGTCAGGACGCATGGTGAGGGTGTGATGGATGAAGGGGCATCAGGCGGCTGCAGGGGCCGTCACGGCCGTGTTGGTGGCGGCGGCGAGTGGGGGAAGGCGCAGGAGAAGGTCCGGGCCGAGCAACAGCCGGGCAGGGATGCGAGCGCGAGACGCTCCTTCTCCGTCTACCCGCCAGCTCTATCAACGCTCCTGCTGAAAGCTTCTTTGTTTCCGCTGCACGTGCTCCGTTCCAAATAGCAAGAGCTCACCTTCGGAACTTGGGTTCTATATCTGGTTCCATTGTGACAGCTCTACGAGCCTCAATCGCGTTTGACAATTTAGTTTGAGGGTGCCAGCTGAGCGCTGACGTAGACTTCGTCAGTCCCCGTTTATCGAACCGCCCCCGCACCTCATAAATTCTTCACCATCTGCCTAAATAAGCCTTGTTCGTCAGCAACTAGCTCCGGCCCATAGCGCCTCATTCCCTTCCCCACCGCCAGCACTATCCACCACCCTCACCTCACGCCCCCGGCAACGAACGTGATCATGCTTTCCTTCCTGACGAGCCACGCGCCCCGCACCAACACGGCCTCCCACAACCCGGTCGTACTGGACAGCCCGGCCGCGGGCGCAGGGCCGGTCACGATGCACTTCTACGCCCCGTCGGCGGCGCGGCGGGTGATGCGGCTGACGCTGCCGGCGGGGCCCGGGCTGGCGCTGCCGCCGCCGCACTGGCACCGCTACCAGACGGAGAGCTTCGACGTCGTCGAGGGCCGGCTGCTCGCCGTGTGCGACGCCATCCCGTCGGGCAAGGCCGTCGTGCACGCCGGCCAGAGCGTCACCATCCCCAGCGGCGCCGTCCACCGCTTCGAGAACGCCGCCGAGCCGAGGGGCGGCGAGCGGCTGGTGTTCGACCTGTCGATGGACCCGAAGAAGGCCGAGGGCGACGAGATCTTCTTCCGCCACTTCTACGGCTATCTCGATGACTGCGGGAGGACGGGGAGGTCGCCTGATTTCTTCCAGCTCATGCTGTTCTTGTGGGAGGCTGACACCATTTTGGTGCTGCCGTTTGTACCTCGCTTTGTGAGCATCGGCTTCGTGTGGTTTACCGGCAAGGTCGTCGGCAAATGGGTGCTGGGCCTCAATCACTTGTATCCCGAGTACTATCGCAAGGGCGCCGCTCCCGCTGCCACCGAGCCGGAATAAACGAGAATCACTCTTGATTGGGGTGTCACGAAGTCGACGAATTTGAAACGGTTTACCAGTGATTGAATAATGCTTGACGATATGCGTGGTTGCATTCCTTGCTGGTAGTGGAATCCGATGTCTAGATGCATATGTATAGTCTCAAAGCTCACATGTATGTACGTCCGGATATTGGCTTTAACTACCCACGCAGTAGGGTCCACCCTGCTCCATCTTCCACGAGATACATCAATAATGTATGTCGAGTCCGAAATAGGGACCGCGTGACCCACGGTCCCCGTCCATGGGCGCCACCGTGGAGCATCACCCGCGTGCCCCGCTCCGCATCATCCATGCCCCGTACCCACATTCCAGCCACCCCCCCACCGTTACAGCGGCGAGCGAAGTCCGAATGGGGCCCATCGATGGCGATGGAAGTGGGCCGGGAGAGCTCCACCCCCCGCCTCTACGTTCGAAGTTGCGGACGATCGAAATGTGTGCCAACATATAGGAGAGCGCGGAGCTGGAGTCGCCTTTCCTATTCCGGTAAAGGGAGTGCCCGAAGCGGAAACTGATCTATTTTTTGGGTCCGCGCACGGTTCAACGCCGCTACGATTGAAAAGATCGATCCTGTTCCGTCATGATTCGCGATCTGTACGTGTGCGCAAGGGTAAACGATGTTTTGTGGGGAGGTGGAAAGTTTAATAAATAGAGATGGTGTCAGGGGCATTTGCTGGGAAGAACGAAAGCTTCGTATCGCTCATCTAGCGCTTGAATCATTTGTCCTTCTTCATGGTATGTACAACGTACAACTACATTGAGAGCGGAGGGATATAATCCAACCGTCGTCATCATTATCATCTAGCAACACCTGTACCAATACCCTTTTGTTTCTTCCCCTCCCCTCACCCTGCTCCCTCCTCAAAACCGCAAGCGCCCCACGCCGATCGGCCACCCTTCCCCACCCTCCTCTTCTTTCCCTTCTACGCATACTCCTTCCTTACTCCCACCCACTTCACCCCCCTCACAAAACCTTCGCAACATCCGGATTGCTGCAGAAAATGCTAAAGCAAATCTCGGCAATCACCTTGCCGGCCTCCAGCAGCCGCCGCTCCTTCTCCTCGCGCGTGCGCACCTCCGGGTCGGCGCTGATGCGGTGGTACGCCAGCACCATGCGCGGGATGAGGAAGGCCTTGCCGGCGAACTGCGTCGTGCGCAGGCGCTCCTCAGCGATCTTGACGAAGCGCTCGATGAGGGCGACGACGCGGTGCGCGACGCTGGGCAGGGTGCGGACGAGGTTGGGGGCGCGGTTGTAGCGGCACGTCGAGGCGGCGGAAGAAGGCTGCGGCGGGGGGTGGTGCGAGGTGGTGGTGATGGCGTTGGGGACGTGGGAGGGGCCGGGGGGCAGGGTGCCGTCGCGCTCGTCGCGGATGAGCTCGTGGCAGAGGTAGAGGGCGGCGTACAGGCCGGCGTTTTTGAAGAGCATGCCCGAGGCGTGCAGGGCGGTCGTGCAGATGTTGTCGGCGGGGTTGTTGTTGCTGCTGCTGCTGGAGGGGCTGTTGTGGCTGCCGTCGGGGGAGTTGCCGGCGCTGGCGGTTCGGAGTTGTTGTTGGCGTTGCTCCACCGTGGCTGGGACCGACGTGATCTGCTCGAGTATCGATAGCGCTGAGGTGAGGGATACGTTTTGGGAGTAGGCGTATTTGGGGTCGCCGTCGATGGCAAATGGGATGTGGAGCGTCAGGAGGTAGCGGTTGTGGAGGAACTTGAGGGCTTCGGTCTGGCAATTGCGCGATTCCTTTTCGAGGCCGTGGAAGGACTTGGAGAGTTGATTGGTGAGATCGAGGACTTTGTCGTAGTTGTCCTCGGGAATGATTGCGTTGACGGAGCATGCGATCTTCACGCGGGTGTCGAATGAGCTTAGCATGCGATCCTGGATGGAGACGGCGTCGTTTGGTCCTGAGCTGTCTGGACAGCAGTAGCGTGTCTCCCTGACGACTGCCGGTAAAGCAGTATCCCAGTCGCCGATCCGTAGAGTGGGTTGCATGCCGGCATTCAGGCAATATTGCAGATCCAACTCGAGTACCGTGTAGAACAATCGTCGACGCAGTTCGTGCTCGTCGGACGGGATGCCGTAAAGTTTACTTGGGTCTCGATGAAGTCCCATGGCCAGAGCGTTCTTGACGAGGGCGCCGGATGATACCCACTCGGCAGTCTCGCTGAGCGAGTATATCTGCCTGAGAAGAACAACGAGGAAGCTGGCTTGTATGGTGCTCAGCATGCGTTCATTGGTCTCGGCCGCTGCACCTTGCCATGTCAAGCCCAGACGCCACCATCTGACGACCTTGGAGCGAGGTATAGGTCTCCCGTCATTGGGGATAGTACCGTTGCCAGCGCAGATGACCAGAAGCAGGATAACAACGAAGACGAGCCTTGCCTGAGTTGGTGCTTGCCAGAAGCTCTCATACTCAGTCCAGAATTTGGGGGCGTCGAAGAGGGGGTACATCCTCTCTATGCTCTGGAAGTAATTTGACACACACATGTCTGCAACTTCCCGGGTTGGGACTTCCAAGTACAGGGCACCGGGAGGTAAGTCATCTTGATCCTGTGCCAGTAAAAGCTGCTGGCTGGTCAAGCGTTTGATGCGAATGACGGAGACGCGTTCGCTCTTGTGCCAACCGGCTTCATCGGAGTGGATGTAGGACATGATGTTACCGAACTGTACATGTCAGCATTGTGAGACAAGCCGAGAGGGTGTGATGGGAGTACCTTTGAGATGAGCCATGGTGCGCTGCTCCTACCAAAGTAGACGGTTTCTCCATTGGCCAAGTAGAGCGCATGGTCTTCTCCGGATTTTGGTTCATACGCTAGGTTGGAGGTTTGAGCTGAGGGCTTTATTGATAGGAGGGATGCACTCGTGTTTTGCTCGGAAATAGAGGGTAGTCGAGGGAGGGTGCGGGGAGATGTTGAAGTAGGGGTGGCTAGCGGAGCAGGTTCGGAGATGGTGCGCTGCGGAGCGGCGGGGTACGAAGAACGACGATGCAGGTAGCCGTAGATGGTGTCGAAGCTACCCGATAGAGACTCCGGGGTTGCAAGGTCGGCTTGCTCGGAAGGCGAGTTGTATGCGGAAGCGAGCGGCGGAACGGTGTGAGACATGGGAAGGCGGGTTGCAATTGACGGGCTGGCAGTGCGCCAGTCTCGGCCCAGGCTGGTCCTCCTGGGGCTGGCGGCTTCCGAGCCCGAGTCTGTGGGGCCTGGGGGAATGTGCAGCGGATAGGTGCACTGGGCGTCCCATCCTCGGATGCGGCAGCGCTTGCAAGGGCGCTCGTGGTCACACTTGACCTTGCGGCGGCGGCATTGGACGCAGCTCAGCTGCTGTCTTGGCCTCCGCTGCGGAGTCGTCTCATCGGCGTGGTCCATGTTCGCCCGGAAAGCGGCGGTGGGAGCAGGCGAGGGGGAAGACAGGGCAGGGTGGGTGGGTTAAATAGCTCGGCCTCGGCAACGCCTCTCGGATCTCGGTCTCGGTGTCGGACATGATGGATGTTGCTGCCTTGCCCGAAACCCGACGCCTTATCTGTACTTTCTTCCAGCTATACGTAAAATCATACAAGTCGCCTTTCATGCAATGCAAAGCCTGTGGTGTTGGTTTCGCAGCCAATTTTGTCTTCGGCCGAAACCCCGTAAGTTTTCCGACTGGCACCACACCCGGCGACGAAAGAAGTCGGCCCTCGAGGACTCTACGCAGGTAGTGAAATCCAATATCTAGACGCACTTACTCGGTTTTAAGGACTTCTCCGTATTTCGCGGTGGTTTGATTGGTGGTGAAGAGGCCAAGCCCAGTAGTGCTGTCAATGTGATTGCTTACATATGCAGGATTCGTAACGGTTTCCGATACATCCCATGTACTAAGTCCCGAGCTCCTTTTTGCATCAGGTCTTTCTTGCACAAAGAACAGCTCGCCGACCTTTGCAGGTGAAATAACGATAGGCTGTTGGTACCTTCTTTCTAGATCTGATCCCTATGAACATGACTGTGTGGTAACGGAATGAAGGTGTCCAAGCACGGAAGGATAGTGCGCGAAGGGCCAGACAAAAACGAGGCGTGCAGTCCAATACTGTAAAAACTACAGTCTCATATCGGAAGATTGTAGCCAAACACACGAAGATGACATACGTGCGTAGTTTTCCTGCGGCCTCCTTGCATTCGCTGGCTTCCCAGAACTCCTGCATTGAAGCAGAGGAGGGTGTACCTTCCTCATACTTCCGACGCTGTACAAATCTACCCTCTCTCAACCATGTTACGAAAGCCCGTATTTGCGTGCAGCCGATTGTGAGAAGGTGGCATCGAAAAATGGGTTCTGGACGTTGGGAACGTAGAAACGTGTTCTTCTTGTCGTTGGCATTTTCTCGCTGTCTGACTGTTGAAAAGCCCAATACAGATCCCCATACCCTTTTATGTCGACGACCTCGCCGTATATCGTAACGGTCCCATGATAAGGCTGCATCTCGAGGTGTAGCTCCTTCAGAATACCAGGAGCCACTAGGTTGATATTTTCCGGATTCCGTAGAACCGAAAGCCGCTGTATGGTCGATATTCGCCGGTTTGGCTCTGTTTCGGACTGAAATCTAATTTGGTAGGCTTGAGGCTGTCGGCGTTCTTGAAGCCTTGGAGACTGCCGTTCGCGATACAAAGTCAGTGTTGTCTCCCTGCAGAGAGAGCGAACGGTTTTCATGTCCCAGGGAGAACATACCTTTGTTGATTCTTCGCTCAGGATAGACAGACATGAACCCATCTTAGCGGAAAGAGAAGAGGCTTTTGAAAGATCGAGTCAGGCTGGTAACTCGCAGCAGTGTGGTCGGGCTGGCAAAAGATTTCGGGGCTTATCCAGCATGGAAGCCTTGGCATGTGCATGCATGGGGGTCGAGGGAGGCGAGAAGATACCATCAGCAGCCGATGTCTAGATGCAACTCTCCCCGTGTGGCTAATTACGTTGTGCGAATCCCACATCTCGCCTCTGCATATCGGATATTGGGAGCAAGGGGCGTCTGGGATAGGCGCCCTGAGTTCCGGCGGAACAAATCAGTCTGTGAGACTCACCATCTTTCAGCCTCCAGGAGAGCATTGGTTTAAAAGGAAGTCCAGCTTGTTCAATGAGCCGCAGTGAAAGGAAGGCCGAGGCTGGACGAAGAAGAACACTGCGTATCATCTGAACCGCGAGACTGTCAGCTTGGTTTCTGCACAGAATTGATTGGGCCAAGTTTGGAAGCGGGGACCCTTGGCTTGCAGCCACATGCCATGTGTGATACCCGAAGTGGGCACCATGGGCTTTCGTGGTGGGTTACCATGCCTCCTTCGCCATCAAAACCTATTAGTGGGCTCTTTAAGCCGACGACGTGGCATCTCATCTGCACGTAGTGGTGACAGGTATGCCGGGCTTAAGTACAGAGAGCTGCAGAGGAAGGACGGCCCAAGTACCTGAGTGCGAACGAATTTGTTGCAGGCGTCAACTGAAACCAGCCAGCCTCGAGATGCAACTGCGCAAAGCCTTACGCGTCATTATACCATGCAACTGTCAGCTGTGGCTCAGAAGGCGTGCATAGAACCCGAGCGGGGTCGGAATATGACGGATGCCTTGGAGAGGTCCGTTGTCGAAGCGGAAGGTGTAGCCAGGGCTATGTGCGAGCTGAAAAGTACGACCTGCTTGCTTTAGCGATCGCCTCGGAAAGTCCGAATATCCCTGCGACATCTCGATCCAGAGTTGGTTTCTTGATTTTTTTGCGGGGGGAACCAAAAATCTTCATACCCACGCGGATCAAAGGGTGCGAGACACGAGTTTGGAGCATGCGAATAGGAGATGAATATCAAGTTGCCACCATTTTTTGCGTGGTGAAATACCCGACGACATGGCCTCGCCATGATAACCCTTGCACTGCATGTCATAGCGGTTCCAATACGCATCACACCATCGGTCATCAAGCTTTGGCTATGGAGTCTCTGGTCTCCTGGGAGGAAACAAAGACAAGGAAACAAAGGGTAAACGTTTCTATGCAGACGAACAAAAAAGAGATCTTGTATTCATCCACTTACACCGATATCCAGAGCTGGAACGATTGCCATGCTGTTTCTTTGCGAAAGAAGGCGTTTACAGGAGACCAATAAAAGCCCGCAGTATGCCGCATCCCCATGCCGTTCAGCCAGCCAGTCTTGGCTCATGTGGTACGAGCCTTGCGCGAGAACGTAGGATATGCCTGCATTATTGTGACACCTCCCTCATTGATATACAACTGATCTGCAACAATACTTGGCAAATATGCAGCCGTCACAGAGATGCACTGCGATGCTTTCTGCTGATAGCTTCCAAACCCCTTTTTCTCAAGCGCCCAAGAGTCTCAAGTTTGCTCCAAAAGACTTTAAAACACTCGATAACCATCGTCAGTCCATAAGTTTTCCCACTTATTCAGCCAAGCCTGCGTAAGACCTCTAGACCAAAGCCCGTGTAAGATGACGATGTTGGACATGCCTGGGATAAGCATATGGAGAGCCGATATCCAACCAGCTGACATCGCCATCCTCCAAAACTGCGAGGTATCCATCAGCCTGATAAGCAGCCTCAAAGGCCGCCCATGGACCATGAAGGCATCGAAGGCATTCATCTTTCTGCCTCCTGCGCTCTCCATGCAAGGCAACTTTCCGGGAAGTATTCATCCCGCATGCGTACTGCAAAGGCTCGAAACACAGCATGGATGGCTTGTGGCCTATCTATATACGCCACGAGTTCGCAAAGGCGAAGTTGCAGCATTCAGGCGTGCATGCAGAACGCATGTATGGTGTACTCCGTGCATACGAGACAGAGGAGAGGAGGCATGAGGCTGAAGCTCTACCTGTATATGTTCCCGGTTGAGTATATTGCTGCCGTCCCAGTCTAAAGCACTGACTGTTTCGATGCACACCCCTTTTTATGAACAAGCTACCACTCTACTGCAGTCCTTACTTGTCATGACCCATTATTTGGCCCTATGTCAGGCAGCCAGCACAGCATCCTTCCGCTACATTGCTCCCCAATTGCCTCGCAGGCAGCCCTACCAGCTGAGTCACAGGAGGTAAAGTCTCCGTCAGCTACTCAGCGAGCCGTTTGTTCCGCCCCTTCATCAGCTGCGTCGTCAGCAGATTTACCCATAGGTATTCCACTAGCGACACTGCCGGCATCTCACGCTTCGTCAGCTGCCCCGGCGTCGAACGTTCCTTCCCAAACTGCTCCAGCAGCAACACCACCTTCTACTGCCTTCTCTACAACCTCCCGTACAGCAGGCGGATCGCCTTCACGAGTTTCAACAACTAGCAATGATGATGATCCTCCAGTTACCCCCGCAGGGTATCCCAAGCTTGCGCTCAAGATGGGGGACATACCGGAAGCAGCCATATTCCGACGTTTCGGCTTCTTGAACGCCCAAAACCTCCTCTATATGCAAGCAGAGCTTGTTTGCCTCGAGGAAAGGCTCCAGAAACGTCAAGCCAAGGACAGCAAGGCCTCTGGGTCCAGGTCATTGTATGCGAAAAACTGGTTTTATCTGAGTGACTCGGCAGATCAAGAAGACGGCGACGACGAACAGTGGGAGCTTATGAAGGAGATCCGCGTGAAGCTAAAGGAATACAGTAAGCTTTTAGGTTTCAGTATATTGCTTCCTCGAGCGGTCGACCCTACCAAACTGACTTAATGTAGACGAGATGCTTATCCAGCAGCTGAAGATCGTCTCCGCGAACCCTCCCGGTTCCTACGACTTGCGATACATACAGCGCTATCTTAGCTCTGAAGACATGAACAGTGGGGTTCTCACCGGCAAAGACGCGGACCTCTGGGGCTCGATACACAGTCCTGCAGGACATGCGTCAGATCTTTTGACGCTCCTGGGGCGGCACAATGAGGACTTCTTCTCCAACTGGGTTACCGAAAACGTGACGGACAAGCTGATTCAGCTGCAGCAAAGACGCAAGCCGTCGAGGCCATTCAATCTTGACAGTTTCACGGACAAGAAGCTGCTGCGTTGGACGTTCATGGTTGCAAGCGTGCTTGCGTCGGCTCTCCCCATACTGTCCATCGTCATCCTTTACTGGGTGCGGTCCACCAAGGTTCGGCTCGGGCTCATTGCCGTCTTCAACATCATCTTGTCTTTCGTGCTCGCATGGTTCACGTCGGCAAAGCGCGCCGAGGTCTTCGCCGTCTCAGCCGCCTTCTCAGCCGTTCAGGTTGTCTTTGTACAAGTTGGGACGAGCGATCCACAGGAAACAAGTAGCTGAGCTATTGAAGCGTCGGACAGGACGGCATACGAGGTGTGTATGAATGAGGATGCATGCTGCTGTGGGAGTCATATTGTTGCAATATAAGCTGTTTTAGTACTAGTAGATAGCTTAGTCATCCGCATTAGGTTATAAAGGCACCTTCGGGTGACCCTCCCCTCTACTCCTTA